>VYXB01001552.1:2197-18096 GCA_013397135.1 Pachyramphus minor | reverse complement strand
TTGACTGGTTTTCTAAGTTTAGTAAGTAGTTGTGGTTATGATGCATTGGGAATAATTTTACTTGAACTTCACCATCACTTGTGGGCATAACTAGGATGAAAAGAAATAGACTTGCCACTGAGATACTTAAATGTGACATAGAAAATTCTCCTAAAGAACCTCATTTACTTGTAATAGAGAATATTATGCTTAAATTTTTTTAAATAATTTTTTTAAAGGTGAGAACAACACTAACATCACTTATGTCTTCATCAAATTAAAAAAGCTGGGCTGTTTCTTGATATTGAACACTAAAAATACTCCAATCCACTGGATTTCAAGAATGTGTATCTAAAAAGGAAAAAGTTATTATAGACCACAGAGCCTTGCTCTTGTATGGCTGAGTATCTCTAATACAAAAATTCTGGATTTTCTATATTTTTGCTCTCTTTTAATAATGTCACCATTTAGGGTCCTTGATCTGGGACATAAAACACATAAAGGGTGGTGTACACTTCTTTTTTTGAGTTTGTCATGATGATGAATGGAAAGTGGGCAAGCAAATAATGGCAACAGATTACCCTAATAATTGAATTTTACTGGTGTCCATAATACAACTATCAAATAAAATTTAAAAATGTACATGTCAAAATAGCAGCAGAGATTGCCTGGAGAGAGAAAGCAAATGCTGGTCATCAAAGCATGAATGAGAAAAGCAAAGCAAAGTGTTTTCTATTCAAAATAGGAAATCTGTGTGAAACTACAGTGGAGAAAATGATTTTCCCTTACTTGGAATAGATTTCATTCATCCTATACTTTGGCTGAAGGCAAAAAGTGACCACAATTATTAACAAGAAAACACAAACCCCAACAGATTTCCAAAATATAGCTCTAGAAGAACAGTGTGAGACCAGTAAGGCGATAAACGGCATGCATTACGCTATAACAAGATAAAGTTTGACACTAAGTTTTCCCATTAAGGTGTCCATGGCTGGGCAGCTGAAAACATATTTAAGTTAATCTCTGAGGCTACAGTTCAGGGAAGCTCTTCAGTACATGCTGAATCAATTCCTATTCAGGAAGACTGTACACACAGGACTAAATTTACACATGTGTTTGTACCCCATTGATCTCAATGTGATTTAGGCACAGACTCGATATTAAACATCTGTTTAAATATTCTCTCAAATAGGGACATTATCCCAAATGGAGATTCAAATTCAAAAGTATAAGTTTGCATGTTTCCTTAACTTGTTTAAGTTCAAGAGACAAATAAGGAATTTTCCTTGTGCAAAGTGTTTTAAGATCACATTATATCACAGTCTGTTCCACTAAATAACAGTTTAACTCTTTTCCATTCAGCAGTTAAAATGCTTGGTTGTGTGAAGCTGAGCAGGACCCTGGAAAGTAGTTCTGAAAGCATGACAGCCAACTACATGCATTCCAGCTCATGCCTGTTCCAGGTCATCATCGCTGTAAAGAAAACGTCTGTACTATAAAGCTTTGAGAGTGGATTTCACCTCAGTCACCTTTAGTTGTTGAAAGCTCTCTGAAAAGCCTTAATGGGTCATCCTACACTCCTCTTGTAACAAATGGAGAGAAGCGGTTATCCTTGGAGGATGATTCACCTGACTTGTCTTAGATAAGCATTTTAGATGTAATAAATTGCCCCTGGGAGGCAGGAGATATTTAGCTACTTTTTTTTTTTCTGGAAACTGCAGGGGAATGTAAGGTGATGCATTTAGACACCCACTCGGATGTCTAAGTAGGGTCAGAGGACTCCCCCTTCATGTGCATATACATATATTCACACAACATCATGCACTTGACATGGTCATTAGTTTTGCAATGTCAAACTAAGAAAATTATTTTTTATTAAATATGTATGTGAAACATCTGTCTGGCTTTAGCTTATTTGATGTTTTTTGAATATTACATGTTAAAATTCTAGATGCTGGGAGTTTTTATAAACTAACTGCGTTCATTAAGGGTATATAGAGAAACATTTTCTTCTGGTCAGTTATAATTTGATTTCTATTGAAACACCAAAATGTTTGTGTTGGATTTAGAAAGCTAGGCCCCGATCTAAGCTGGCCCAGATCTCCATTTTGCTCTCACTGTTGGTTCTCAAGATCTGGAAAGTAAACCCTCCTAAATATTGTTGGGACAAGGGGGTGATGAGAGTGTGCCATTAAGGAGAGCAGATAAGTATGTACTACTTCTAGCTGTTCGTCTTCCTTTATCTTCTAGTCTTAGATTAATCTTCCCTCTCTCACTTTGTCCTGATCTTCTTCAAAATCAGAACACAGAGTACTACGTGTACATTCTCTGATCCATTATAATGATATGACAATTTCTTGTAGGAGTCTTGCAGTCTAAAAGTGATAAATGTATTTGCTTTCCTAAAGGAATCAAGTAATCACAGTAGTCAGAGATCAGGGAATCTATTTTCCTCGCTCTTTCAAGCATGGAATATAATGACTGATAACCAATTCCACCATAAATTTTAGTCAGAAGCTCAAGAGGTAGGTAAACATTGACATATTTGACAGGCAGCAGAGTAGCTTGGTTTTTTAATGTTGACATTATTTCAATTAAACACTGTCATTGTCTTAGACAAATTAATACAAGAAAATCGTGAGAAATACAAAGTTTCCTCAAGTTAAGTTTGGGCTAATTGAAGAACATTGTAAAGTATATATTTAGAAACCAACCATTTTGATGTTGCCCTTTCAGTATACACATTTAATATGTGTATTTTCTGCATTGAGTTTCGATACATTCCGTGAAAACAAAGTACTCCTTTATAATCTTTGTATCCCTTCCTATGTAAGTATTAAATCAAACCAGATTCCCTTTGATTTTCAGAACAAATACATTGTATTACTTGAGCAAAGGATAATGATGCATTACCTTTTTTGGTGATGGATTGCCACCTGGCCCCTTCTGGCATAGTAATGCATTCTTCACTCCTAAGAGTTAAAATCTATTTTTCATTGTAACAGCTTACATATTCTAGAAGAGTATGTAAGAACTGTGGAGCTACCACACAGGAGTATGTAAAACCAAGATTTCTGATAAACAATCTGTATTTATTGTAGCGAAAAGATGGTAAAATATAATTACATTGGAGAATAGAAAAAAACCTACAAATTTGAGAAAAGTTCTTCAAAAGTAAGAGTACCTAAGATTTGCAAAAGGAGATACTCCTCCTTGTGCATGCAGGCATAATCCTGAAAACTAATAGTAAATTGTATCTGAGCAGTTTTATGAACAGAAATAAAAGATGTTTAAATTAGTGCTTTAGTGGTGCTGCTGAATTCAGTTGAAATAAGGTTTCTACCTCTACCTCTCATGTGAATTGTCTTCTGCAGGAGAATCTTGCCCTTAATGAAATAAAACAGGAGTTTGATTTTGTTTGTCTGTTAATTCCTAATTTTGTGTGTCAAACACTCTACTGAAAGTTCTCATTGACAGACTAAGCAGTGCACTGCAGACCCAGTATGCTGTTTTGACCCCAATACAGGCAATTTTGAAGTTATATTTGTCTTGTGGGACTAAGTCCAGCTTTTTCACATACAGATTGGTATGATCCAATAATTTTTGGAATATCTCTTCTACTGATATTGCCTCAACTACAATATCAACTTTTCCAGATAACAACTTGAATGTTTCTTGAACTCAAGTAGGTGCAACAGCAGCAAGCGAGATATAGCAACTCTCCCTGGAAAGAGAAACTGATGTTTTCCTGCATATTTATATATAAGAATTGTTTTAAGACTTGATTCTAACATGCCAAGTCCTGGATTTTCTTGCAGCCAATCAGTTTTGTAATTCTAGAACTTTGTTCAGTTCAAAGAAATATTCCTCGGAAGCAGACAAACTATGGCACATTTCTTACAGATGTGTGCATCTGACTTTCCCTGACCCTTTTGTATTGGCATCCCACCACACTGGGAGCTGGGGAGAGATGAATGTTTCCCATCCAGCTCAGAAATTCTGGGCTGACTCTGTGACAGTTGCAGCACACCTTTAGCAACAAAGGCTGATATCTAATAAACCAAGAGGGTTGAGCCACGGTTATGTGTAAAACCAGACATTTTTGTATCTTATGAAAAGTGTGAAAGAGTAACAAAATATTTGAGCCGTGACTAATGAGGCTGCAGCTGTGGAGGGGATAGACTTTCTGGTATGGAAAGATGGCTTTTCTAACTGGTAACTGAACCTGTTTCATATGGAAGCATTAACTCCTTGAGTGCTTAGATCAGAAATGAAACTCTGTGGCAAAACATCAAAGGTTCCTATTCTCATTTTTGGACTGTTACTATGTGGGCAGAAAAAGCCCTTGTCAACTACATGATTAGATGCCACATGTAAATATCCTTGCTAAATATTAATGGCTATATAGTAAATTAGCAAAAATTATTTCCATGTCCAATGTCTGGTGTCCAATATAACTGTCTAGTTGAGCTATGTTTTTATCTAGCATGACCAAGGAAATGTTCTTTATGGCAGATCTTGGCTGAAACAACTCCAGAAAGCATGGTGTAGATCTTACAATCTCTAGATTCTTTTTTGAGTGCTGCTACAACTTCTCTTGTCAAAATTTTAAAGAATTTTAACTTAGAAAAATGTTTTATGCTTTCTTAAACATCTTGGATAATTCATGACTCCCACGATTCTTGTGGATTCCCAATTCAAAGCCGTAAGAGTCTAGACCTTGTAATAAAGATGATGAAAGTTTAGTTCTCACAATACTCTCCACTCCAATAATTATTTGCTGAAGTTAATCTCTTCCTCCTTGTTGCCCTCAGGAAAAACAATCACAGACACAAACCCCAGACCCAGTGACAATTTCTTTCCCCTCTGGACAAATAATATTTTGGATATAAAAGTTAAAGGCAATGTGGAAAGAGTCTTTATTATAAACTTTTTCAGATAGCATTTGCAACACATATTCCTTCTGATTTAACCTATAAAATCAACTAGGAATATTAAACTGTACAATGATATTAAAACTTCTGATAGAACTTACCAGCTGAGTATGAAAATGTTTCAACAGTTTAATAGTAATCAGATATTTTTAACCACAAATACTTGAGGTTTTATTTAGTTTCAAAAATTGGTACTTAAAAAATATGTAGAAATACTTTCAGGTTTTGTCATTTAATATATACTGCTGGGTTCAGTTTTTACAATTTTCCCTCTTTTTTTTTTACAGTTTCCCTCTTGAGAAGAAAGTACTGACAATGTATTTGCAATACCATCTCTATCTAAGCAAGCTGATAGTGGGACTGCCATGCTTTCTTTACGCAAAGAATCCTGAAAATATAATCTTAAATACAGGAAGCAATAATATTGTGTAGAGGCATTCTAACTAGCTGGCTTAAGCTGTCAATTACTGTGGATGTTAATTTTGCAGTGTTGCCAGGATTTTATGTTAATGTTATTGAACAAAAGGCTGAAGTATTTTTTAATTTAAGACTACTGAACTATAAAAATCAAACTATTAGACTTTCCATGAGTTTAAGTGGACAAAGAGAATATTATGTCAAAGGCTCAATTCAGTCACCTTCAAGCCATTACACCTTTTGAAATGTGAAGCAGTAAGTGGCTGTGGTCTATTATTTTAGGCTGAATTCCTCCCATGGTTCATACTACTACCCTCAAATAAACTTTATTCTTCCCTACACTTGTTGCCAAATACTAACATAGAGGACTTCAAATGAATACATCCCTTTCTTCATCTGTGGGATACTCTCAGCATGCCCAGAGAACTTGTTTCAGGGCAGTCTAATCACATGAAAATTAAGAACTTGGCCACCAACTTTAACCTTGCATAACCTTGCAATTCTCCACACCTTGGCAAGCACAGAATTCCAGAATAGGCTGGAACAGGCTGAGGACACCCTGTCCTCTTTCTTGCCTTCTGGCTGGAAAGCAGAACTGGATGCGCACTAACTGGGCATTTGTATGTAGGTATTGATTCTGTTCTCCTCTTATCATCTGCAAAATAGACAACAAAGCAGTAAGTGTATCAGTGACATTATCCGCCTTGTGAGCCCAGTTATGAAGTCTGGTGGCTTAACTGACCTTGTGCTACAGCTGGAACAATGAAAGAGGAGGGAAACTTGGATATGACCTGGGGTTTGGTGCAGTGCAGTTAGTAATATGAACTAAGTCATTCTTTTTCAGAGTTTGAGAATGGGAGTTACATCTTCAGAAAATAGGGCACAAAATTGAGGTGCCCTTATAACTCAGGGCCGGGATACAGAAGATATCTCTAACTTGTTCAGCAAACTCTGAACCACATCAGCAAATACAGAGCCCTCTTTATGGAGTCAGACAAGTGTGTGCATGCATTTGTAAGGAGCTATGGCACACTTGTGGGAGGAAGATGTGGCCCATTGCATCCACCAACAGGCACCACCTTTTGCTCTTCTGGCAGAACTGAGCCATCACGTAAATCATTGTGGTTTTGACACAGCTGACAGCTAAGCCCCACATAAGCGCCACGTAGCTGCTTGCTCAGTGTCCCCATCTGTCATCTCCCTGCCCTTCCTCCCTTAGTGGGAAGGGGGACAGAACCAGAAAATTAAAAGTGAGAAAACCTGTGGGTTGAGATAAAGACAGTTTAACAGGTAGAGCAAAAGCTGCACACACAAGCAAAGCAAAGTAAGGAATTAGTTCATCACTTCCCATGGGCAGGTGGGTGTTTAACCATCCCCTGAACACCAGGACCCCATCATGCATGACAGTGACTTGGAAAAACAAATGCCATAACTCTGGATGTCCCTCCTTCCTTCTTCTCCCAGCTTTATGTACTGAGCATGACACCATGTGGTGTGGAATATCCCTTGGGTCAGCAGGGGTCAGCTGTCCCTGCTGTGTCCCCTCCCACACAGCCTCCTTGCTGGTGGGTTGGGCTGAGATGCAGAAAAGACCTTGATGCTGTGTAAGCACTGCTCAGAAGCAACAAAAATATTCCTGTGTTATCAACACTGTTCTCAGCAGAATTCTAAAACACTATATGAAAAAAATTAACTCTATCCCAGTCAAAACCAACACATACAGGAAATGATTTTTCTGACCTTTACATGTGTCTAAATTTAGAGACTAAATTTAGAGCTGTAACAAGAAAGATATATGCACATATAGATTTTTAAGAGCCTGTCTCATTCGCTAATATACAATAAGTTTAAAAAGAGGCCTAGGCAGATTACAATGCAGTCACATGTGAAGATGGGACAGTGCACTGGATCAATGATTTAATCAAAATGTTTGAGGGTTTTATTGCATTCCAGTGGAGGAAAAATGCTTTTGAGCACCATGTGTTCAACACTTGCAATCAAATAGCAGATGAAATATTTGCAGCAGACCTTTGGTTACTTTCCAGAAAATGCTTGACTGTTTTTTTGATGAGATCACTGCTAAAGTTGATGTTGAGGACATATTGTGGTACAAGCTGAATTTTATTCCTACTTCAAGTTTGTACATTTTCTTCTCTTAAGGAAGAGTAGACTAGAAGTTTTATTATCTTCTAGCAATGTAAGCAGTTAATATTTGAATGATGTGGAGCAAAGAGTAGGGGATAAAACCTACAGGAGACCAACTGACAAGCTGGCAATGCATAGAGCACTGAATAATCTGGAAAATTTGCATGTTCTCTAGAGAGAGGCCAGGCTTCTGCATATTTTGGCCCTTGAATCCAGTTCTCCATGTTGTTTTCTTTGCTTTTGGGAGGAAAAATACCTTACCCTGGCTCTGTACCTATTGCTGACATCAGCAAGAATTAGACGTGGATGCTGAGTTCTTCATCTGACTGGGAAAGGAAATAGTGCATCTTGGCTCCCTCTGTGAATCCTACTTTGGGCTGCATGATCCTCATAAAAAAAAGTGGCATCTCTTTCCTTTAACTGTATGAACCCGTGCATGATTCACATGTGATTTATTTGAGGAAAGGAAATAGGATAAAATGAAATTAGGGCAGCAGAAAATACACAGTAGACATAAACTCTAATGATTACACAACAAATCCAGTTAAGAAGAGATCGTATGATATGACAAAATTAAACTTAGTCTGAACAGCAAGGGAGTGTTCTAAAAGGCACCTCCTTTGTCTGAGAATTTAATACAGAAAGCCATGTGTGACTAAAGCAGAAATCAGCTATGATGATGTCTTATTTTTCTGTGATGCTTCTCAGTGAAAGGAAAGAGTTGTTGTTTCTTTAACATATATTCGTTTTGTGAGCTAATGATTTTGCAAAGGCAAGAGTTCCTGAGGTGGAGCTCCAGGAGGATGATGTTGTATTCCTGTCTCCCATTCCTGTCTGGCTTTGGCTTTATCCCAGCAGGGAAACCTGCAGCAAGAAGAGTCAAAATGCAGTTCTGCTTAACTATAGCTGAACATGCAAAATGCCACAGATCTATTCAGAGGTAAAATGTGCCAGACTGGGACGTAAAGAATCTGCTCTTATCTTCTAAGTCTCTATAATCCTTTATTTAGGGATTTGTGTGTCCTTCCATGCCCCTCGCCCAAGTTCTTGTGCATCATATCAGGTAGAGATCAGATATTTGTTGCCATTTACGTGTGTCTTGTAAAGGCATGGACAGAGTAACAGCTTATCTTGTATGTCCTATCTGTGTATTTGTATATATTAAATAAATTTACCTTAAATTTCAGGAAAATTCATATTTATAGCAGGAAAGCATCTTTACTGGAACCATACATATCATCATAAATTCAGTAACATGTGGAAAAAGGTGAACAGAGGGATTAAAAAGCATAATGTTACTTCTCTACCAAATAGCACCAGATGGCAGGGACTAGCAGGTCAATTTAGTTTCCTGTTGGGGGAGAAAAAGTCAATGATTCAGAGCCTTCATAATTTCTTATTTCAGTTATGTTCTCTGGCTCCCAGAGAGAGTTGCTTACACTTCCTGGCACTCCCTTCTTGCAAGAATGAATCTCAGTAATCATGATGAGCAAGTGAGCTCCAAGAATAAGGAGAAACTATGTCTCCCTGAGCTGCCTGAGCCATTCTCAAGCTGAAATCACCTTGCATCTATGTGTAAAATTCTCTAAGATTTCTTATAAACTGAATTCTATAGAAAAGCTTTGGCCTTTCAGAAATATTTGGCCCAGTTCCCAGTCAGAGTGTTACCAATCATCCTTCTCTTTCACTATCCATATACTCAATATCGTAAACATATGAAAGTCAGAGACACAAAACAAACCACTAGGAAAAAAAAATTTTCCTCCTACTCTTTATAGCCTTTTATTCACATATTTAAATGAAAATTTCACCACTTCTTAACCACAATTTTTCTAGAGTTGTACCATTTCTACAGTTCTTTGTTTGTCTTATCCTCTCTTCATTGAGTTTTGCAGATTTATTTTTCAGAAGCTTTTCAGAACTATTCCTCATAGTGGAGGCTAAGGAAAGGAATATGCAGTTTCCAGTTCCTCTGCAGAGAATGTGTCCTTCCATGGCCAGAGGAGAGCTGAACAGTGCTGCTGGAAGAAGGAGCATGCTGCAGAAGGCAGCTGGGGGGTCATGAATAATGGAATTGCTGAGTGGCTGGAAGGGACAGGTATAAAACCAAGGAGTGTTAGGCGAAAGATAAGAAAGTGATGTCGAGTTTAAATGTTTGAGCAGTAATTTGAAGTTCATAATGTGGAAAAATTCTGTAAACAAAGTATGAAATAATATAAAGCTTTCCTAGTAATGAAAGGGAGTCACAAAGGCTGGATAGACTTTGCTCTATAAAGGTGAAGAATAGGACTGATCTTGCCCATTAAAACATCTATATTCAGATGTCCCCTTGTGGGTTTGATGTCAAGGCCTCCATTACAGGTAACACTGAGCCAGCCAATACAATCCAGGGAAATGTGAGAGCAATTTGGATGGCCAGCAGACCTGTCAGTTCCTGTTTTAGAGTGAGCTCAGTGCATAGACTAAATGTCAGTTGACTAGAGCAGATCTCATTCTGGATGCAGTTTAAGCTTTCGCCTGAGCTCTCTTTGCTGTTGACAGAGAACAATCGGTCTTGCAGAACTCCTTCATTCCTAATCAGGCTGTTTTCCCCTATTTTAGGCTATCAGTCTCAGTCAGACTAGTCTTGATTCTGTTGCTCATCCACTAGCATTCCGTGCTATTTTGAGATACTTGAAAGTATCTTGTCTGGCTGGCAGCCATCACACAGGAAAGGTGATAAAAACAAAGGAAAAGTGAGCATTCTGTCTTAAATAGAAAAGAATCTCATGGCAACTTTAAAACTACTGTCTTGCTCATGAAATTGAAAACCTTAGGTCAGTACTGTGCACAGTATAGGGAGTTATAGATTATTTTTCCTAATGCGGTTTAGTTGGGGAGAAAAAAGGCCCAGTTTTAATGGACCTCATAAATGCCACAGCCTTAGTAGTTTGGGTGTTGAAAGGGACAGTGGTAATGGATAATGTTCATAATGCCATTCTTCAGATGTAGTATTCAGATCAAAAATTCTCATCAAAGAAATGAAGAAACCTACACTTACATCAGACAGAAAATAGGAATTTTCCTTATAAGTTAGTTAGCTCCATATCAAGCCAATGAAGGCTTGATGTATTGCTCTGCCTGCTGTTCATTTTAGTATTTTATCATATTATTGTGCCTGAAATATAACTAATTTGGCAGAGGTATAACACATTTTTTTCCCCACCAGGCATCTGAAAGAGGAAAAACAAAGGTGTTTGAGGGGCTTCTCTGTGACAGTTTCAAATGAAACTACAGCCATTATAGGTCTAAGAAAGATATGGATGACAGATATAAGCAAATTAACTTCCACACTATTAGATACTCAATACATTACACATTAGTGGATAACAAGCACAACTAACAGAGAGTATTGAGACCACAAACACTACAGAATTGCTCTATTTTTGTTTTGTTCTGTGAACACTTCATCAGATATCAGAAAACACAATACAGTCTATTTTGATTTAGAAATGACTGCGCACTTTCTTATATTTCACAGTGGATGACTTGTAATTAAAATCATCAGTTCTGTTAATGACAATGAAAATAAGCTATATATATGTTTATTATTAGCAGAACATAATGAACATTTTTTCTTCAAAGTATACTGAACAAAACTTGGTCAAAAGACAAAAGAAGATTGGTGTTTTTAATTAAACCTTAAGTTGGAAATCATCCAAAGATGACACTTACGTAGTAATTGAGAGGTGTTATGAAACAACAAACCAAGGAGTTACACAAAATGTTGGTGCATCCATGTGTGAATTGTCCAGCATGTTTTGTTTTCTGTGCTAAAAGAATACTCCTCCAGAAAGTATTCAGAAAAAGTATTTTAAAAGACTTGAGACACTAATAAGGCACATGCCTCATTATTTTAAATTCTATCTTGTCTGTCTCTTTGTCCCGGTCTCTTCAATCAGACCATCACAACATTTTCATAACTTTTTCATTGTCTTAAACAAGAGGAACATCAAAGATGAAAGAAGGGATAGAAATCAGATGACTAAAGAGCATGCATGTAATTTGGTCATGTCAGTAGTTGGTAATTAACTTATCCCATGTCTCATCACTCTACAAGTATGAACCATACATACAGCCCAGTGATGAGCTGTTCATTGCATATTCTGTTAAAATTAGCTGTGACATCTTAAACCACAAAATCAACTAGCTTGACAAAAAAATATTTTCAATAATAAGTTCCTTTACCATTGTAATTACCTGCCTGAACTGATAACCACCCAAAATACTGTAAGCCACATCCTACACAGCCTGCTTGTTCTCAGGGCTTCTCACAGTTCTGCCCCTCACAACAGTATAAAAGTGTATTGAATATGGATCTCTTGTACTGACTAGGTTCTCCTTTGCTGATGTTTTAAAAGGTACATACTTTTTGGTAAGCCTTTTAATGTTTGATCTCTGTGGTCTCCTAAAAAAAGAAGGTCTGTAATTATGTGGACTTACTTTTTGTTGGACGAGATCATGAAAATAGAGAGATTTAAAGTTTATTAAGTTATAAAATGGGAATTTCTTAATTAAAAAATAGTGAGGGAACTTATGGTGTCAACTGAATTGAATAATCTGTTCTGTACTGACATAATCAAAAGAGTGTGGAGTTCTTAGAGAGATTTAAAGTCCTAAACTTTCTAATGAAGACCCTACTGGCAAAATAACTAGGCTTTTAAAACTACTGTGGACAGTATAGTTGTCTTTACATAAATGTTAACCTCCTAGAATATCACTGTGTTTATACTCCATGTGGTTGTGCCTGAGGAAGGAACACAGAGTCATATACCGGTCTCCTGCCTCTGAATGCATCCAGAGTTCTGGCAAGCGTGCTTTTGTCTTTTCATCTAGCAGCTCACCACCTGTGAGTAAAACTGAACAAAATATTTCTGATGATGTATCCCTCGGGTAAATTATCCCTGCAGAATGAAAAAGTTTTGGTAAATTTTGCCAATTGTGTCAGATCTCTGAGAGGAGTCAGTATCTGGAAACCAGGAAGGCACAAGCATGTTTTGCATTTCCCAAACTGTAATTTTTTAAGTTTCTGTTATGCACCCAAATTCCTACACATTTTGCTCTTTGAATACATATTTTTAAATTTTTTTCTCAGGATATGCTTGAACTGATTGAAGTTGAGGAGCTGCTGGGTTTAA
Organism: Pachyramphus minor; assembly: GCA_013397135.1. Taxonomy (NCBI): domain Eukaryota; kingdom Metazoa; phylum Chordata; class Aves; order Passeriformes; family Tyrannidae; genus Pachyramphus; species Pachyramphus minor. The sequence goes on along the minus strand of VYXB01001552.1, from coordinate 5,444 downwards.
AAGGAGAGTTTGCACAGAGCTGCCATTAAGTTGTGCATATGCAGTGATGGGAAGTCTTTGAAAGCCTGCCACATCAGGAACTCCAGCTCTAGGGCAGTGTTTCAATGTTGGAATCAGACCAAATGTCTGATACTTTGGAGTTACAGAATTTCTTGACTTTTCAACTGTATTACGAGAAAAACACAAAAACCACCCACCATTTCACCTTTTCAATATGATCTTCTCAGAGAAAAACATTAATCAGTTTTCCCAATAGTGTAGAGACTCTTTTTCCCTCCATATTAACATGTTAGTTTCTATCTCAAAAGTAATCTAAAGATGTTGACAAGCAGGTGGTAAATAATAAGCAAAATCACCACCCCCCACCCCTCTAAAATCCTGTCTGGAGAGTTTTAGTGGACTGGGGATGAGTTTAGAGGGGAGATAGGGTTGCAACATTCTTGCAGTCCTCTACTGTCAGGGTGTTCCCGTGAGAATAGGACAGTGGTGAGCTCAATTGATACCACTAAAGAGCAGTTTTGCTAAGAAGGCTGAGGAGAGTTTCTGAGGCAACATCAAATTCTTTAGAGGCTTGGAGTGAATTACCAGCAGAAAAGAAACCTTAATGAAATTGGAGTTTGCTTCCTTTCATGACGGGGCTGTGAGGATGTGAGATCTAAGCTTCTCGACTGATTTTCTTCTTGTGGCAGATCGAGGGGAGTGTTGGGGAAACTAGAGGATTATCTGAGGAAATGCACTCATGAACTGCTTACTCAGATTGTAACCCTTCATAATAACATTTTCATTTGGTACTGGATATCACCCAGCTCCTACTGAAGTTGGGAGAAAGGTGCCCTTTGAATTCAGCTGCCGTTGGATCAGACTCTGAGTGTAGCGCACTGGCACCTATTTCAGCTGTCAGAAATTTCAGTCTCTGTCATACAAATGACAAGAGATAAAGCAGGATTTAAAAACTGACAAGGAATTTAAATATGTGTCAACATTTGCTGCATTTTAAAGCTGAAATGCTGCCAGTAATTTGATGTGTGTTTTCATATGCTGTACAAGCTTACATTTTTGTTTGTTTTTCACAATAGAACAATAATCAACAGACTGTGGCCTTAGACTTGGGCTCTGACAATTCTTTCTGTTTCCACTTTATGATCATATGGAGCTCTGGCTTTGCACATTTGGTATTTCATTCTTGTCACAGTGTAGTTATTCAGATATTGGTTTGAGAACTGCCAGTAATAATGCATTCTAGCATTCAGGAGGCTGTGGTTTTGCCTAATTTCTCCTTTTCTCATCTACTTACTTTTAAAATGGTGGTAACCTGTGATCACTGACCCATTGTTCTAGGAACTACATGCAAATACACATGTGCAGGCACATATAACTAGTTAAAATTGCACAGTGCGTGCAGCCAACATATGCACCCAAAGTTTCACAATGAAACTATGAGTTGAAAAAGGTGGTGGTTGCAGTGAAGAGATGGACAAAGCACAATGTGACACAATTATTTCCTCTTTTTCACTCCAGTAGTGGGAAAAATGGTCTATCTGTTTTGTGTATAGGCAGGTGTGGCGTATTTCAAAGAGGTAAAACCATCACGTGCTGATTTGCAGAAAAATTAGGAAACCAATTTACTTTCCATAAGCTTATAAATCCAGCATCCAGGGGTAGACATTATCACTTTGAATTTTTCATTACTCATAAATTATGGAAACTTCGTCTCCAAACAATCTTTATTTGGAAGAAAGAAAACAGTTTCGAAGGAATTAAAAATTAATTTTGTGAAACAAAAACCAAAACAAAACAAAAAAATCCCAGCAACAACAACAAAAATTAAAGAAGATCTGCATGTGCGGGTTGGCTGGAATTGGTAGCCTGGATATTATTTTACAAAAATTCTATCGTATTTTTATTTCTGTCTGGAGCAAACACAGAAAGGATTACAAATGTCAGAGAAATGGGACCGCTGCTAGCTGGGAATTTATTAAGAACAATATTTTATTGTGCTCACACAGCTTTCCTTTCGTTTTCTGAATTATTTTTAAAGACAGATTGATTTAGAATCCTTTCTTTAGAAACTAATGGTAGGAAGCTCATTTCATTTTGCCAAAAAAAGTTGTATGTGTGGGAAGAAGGGGGGAATCTTGTAAAGTATGGAGACCAATGCATTGTACACAAGGACCACCCTTCAGTGAATGAAAAAGCAAAAGTTTAAAACCTTTCAGGCCTTTCTTTGGCAGGGTATGGAGCTGTCAGCGTTGTCAGTACAATTTATTCATGCTGTTCCAGTGCTTATGAAAGCTACTGAGCAGCCTGATCTGTAAGTGATTGAACAGAACAATAGTCTGGAACTTCGAGTACAAATAAAAAGCCACTATTTCAGGCTCCATGCATTACAACTAGTGCTTTCTAGGAACACTGCCAGTCTAAATAAAACACAATCTTGCTGTAATTTTGTTCAACACTTGAAAAGAAGACTGAGGCTGCGCCATGCTCTTCATAAATGCTTCTCTACCACATATTTCTATAACCAAGTGATAATTTGACTTGATGATATGCATGCCAGATTTAATTGTGCTTTCATATTCTGCTTTCCATCAACTTTTACACTTTCCTTTGTTAGCTGATTATGATACAGAATTTCACTTTATTATGCCAGGATTTCCTGATGCCTCATTTACTCAATTGAGTTGAAAAAATAACATCTAGCTGAGATGTTTGATCCATTATGCATGTAAGGAGGATATGTGCTATGCAAGAGACATTTCATTCATCAGGTCTGTCCATACTTCACAGTATAAGGTTGAAAATGCATATGTTCTTCAAGGGTGAAACTAAGAAACCAGTGCCAATCCTCTTATCTCTGCTGGGTCCTTAGAGAACTCTCACTCGAGGTGAGGCTGGAAGAAGCCATGGAGGGCAGATCTTTATTCCCCATATTCTCCATACTGGGAGAAAAACTGTCATGCGACAGTTTGACAGGTAATGAATGTGATATATCTTGGAAGATGTACATTGAATACAGCTAAAAAATTTATTATTTTTATTTCAACTCTTAATTGTACAAAAGATTTCACTTGTATAGTTAGATACGTTTATATTAGATTTAATGAAAGATTTCTTGATTAGAGTCTCTGTGAAGATCTCAAGATTTTGTTGACATGTTTTATGGTCAAGACTTAAAATTTTGTCAGTATCATGTAAACATGCATTTCCGTTATGTCGTGGGTTTTACTAGGGATCAATTTTTTCTCAA
>VYXB01001551.1:864099-874903 GCA_013397135.1 Pachyramphus minor | reverse complement strand
TTACACAGTGCATATGCATCTGAATCCCAGTTTATGAGAAAGAACTGCTCTGCTCCTCCACTTTTATTTAAGAAAATAGGCAAATGACCATTGAACTGAGATAGCCACTACTGTTCATCTCTCACCTAATATTCCTCTGCACTTCAATGTCTTTTGTTGCATGAACAATCCCAGGGCCAGGATACACATTTCTGGAGTTCTGCACTTCCTTAGTTAAACTCAGAGTACAAAAAGCTCCAGGGTCAACCAAGGGGGTTCAGCTTCATAGTCCAATCTAACGTGAGGAGTGATTGTAAAATTAAAAAAAAAAAAAAAAAAAAAGAAAAAGAACTAAAAAAAAAAAAATAAAAAAGAAAATTAAATTAAATTTAATTCTGCTTAAATATGCTTCTCTAACTCTCTTTATTCTGGACTAACAGAGAGCAGGAAGGGGCATAGCTTCAGATCCGTCCCAATCTTTGACCCCCAAACTGGTGCAAAACCTCTGCAGTTCATCTCTGATTCATTCAGAGACAGCAACCAAACTGAGTGAGCAGAAATGGGAATATTCATCTGCACTGCCAGTTTTGGGCTGAACTAGTTGGTTGGTGGACTTCACTTTTCCAGTTAGGAACTTTCTCCTCCTCAGTTTGCTCCTCCACTTGTCCAATCAAGCAAGATTGGACAATGGAGAGACAATGCTTCAGGGAAGTGTATCCTAGGGTCATGCCTGCTGGGTCAGAAAAGCTTGTGCACCCAGTATTTTCCAGGGCAGTGCCCTGAGGTGTTACATGGACAGCAGCCAAATCCCTTCCCCTGTAGTTCTCCAAGTCTGCAACCTGCTCCCTAACCCATTATTTGGGAGACCTGGACTTCTGAACAAATAAAGTGAAAGGCACATCATCAAAGAGAAAAATAATGAGTAAAGTTTATGAAGATACAGTGACCTCAGAAGTGACAATATCTATTTATTTTTGTTTTAAACAGATTTTTTGTTGTATACCTTCAATATGACACAGAGAACTGAAGGCAACTGAGTCCTTTCCCACTTCATCACCCTGTTGCAGAGCCTTCTGTCTGTCCTTTGTGCACATCAACCAGCTCCTCTGCCTGGTTTTCTTACACCTCACATCCCTCTGTGATGCTGCACACAGAACAAATAGCAGCAGTGCACGAAGCCAAACACACCTTGTCAAGCCAGTGCCATTACAATGTAAGGATTGATTTGCTGGTGGAAGTCTTGCATACAAGCAGACATGGAAGCCACAGCCAGGGTTAACAAGTTTCCACATGGAGAATTTATCGAAAGAACAAAATCTGGTTGTTGCTTCTTATATCCCAACCAATGCAGGTTTGGGTTGGCCTCAAAACTTCCTGGGATGAGACAAAAAGAGGGTTATATTTGTACAGTCCCTGCACCTCTTCCAGGCAAGTGCTTCCAGCAGATAGCTGTCTCTTTGGATACTAATGTTCACATACCCTCATTTTTGTTGTCAGCTGCAACCTTTAGCAACCTGCCTCTGGTGATAACCTTGTTGGTTCTCGCTGGACAAGCTGGGAGAGTTCTTTTCTGAACAAGAGCTGCAGTGACACCCCCCAACTTTGTGCCAAATGCTGCTGGTGATGCACAAGTCCCCTGCCAGATATGTCTGGTACCAGTACCAAAATATTGAGCTTTGAAGAAACACCATGTTCTAGCTAAGACATTGAATATTTACTTGTTTTAGTAACAGGTCTTCTGTTTCTGGCAAAAATAGAATGGAGTTAGGTGTTCAACCAGCCTCTTGTATTTCCATCTGGATGTAAAGTTGACTTGAGATCTTTACCATGTGCTACATACCTCTCATGATGGAAATGGTGGCTGCCTTTGTTTCTCCCTTTCCAGAAGCAAATAGAAGTTCACATGAGTATTTGACCCAGTTTGCATCAGATGGTGTATAATGAATGGGCTCATATTGGATATTGACTGTACATTTGCAGGGAAATAGATTGGATTGACATGACAGATAATTTGCAATCTTAATATCCATGACTCTAGAAGGCCCCTTCTCATTAAGTGAGGAAACTAAACTCACTCAACAACAGGACAACCCAAAAAATATATAGTAACACTTTAATTATTATTTCATCCTGAAAGAAAAAATAGGATCCTGAATTATTATTTCTTCTTTTTGAAAAAGTTAGATGGCCTTCAATACCATAGGCCCACAGCCTTGGGAAATATTTCTATATGGATAAATTCAGTTTTAAACCAAATCCACAAAATAAAAATGTTGATTGATATCATCAAAGATGCTCCTTCTTAGGAAAATAAAGCATTAATAAACTGTTTCTTTGCCATTTGGGTCCTTTCATATAGGAGGCCTTCACATTAATGACAATGTGGAAAAGAAAGTAGCATTTATGTGACTCTGATCTTGACGTTGTGAAAACAGCTTGGAGTAATACATTGTAATTGTACCTGGAGAAACAAGCATATTTTGTCATTGGTGACCAAAAAAAAAGGTATTTTTTTATGTAAAATCACTATGATAATTTTCTCGTCATAGTTACACTAATTTCTTGGGGAATTCTGCATATATTGGATAGAAACCTCTCCCATAACTTGCACCTGTCTGCATTCCCCTCCACCCACCTTTGCACAAACACATTACCAAGCTATATACCCTGGGCTATGTGGGTCAATAGTTGTCACAGTCCCTCTTGGAGCAGGCTTCAAATCAGAGCTGGGCTAAACAGCATTATTTGCTATGGTCCAGTTCTGCAAAAATACTCAAGACAGAGTACACATCCTTCTCTATTCAATAAAGTATTTAAAGCTGGCTTACATTTTTTTAAGTGCTCAAGAGTCTTGAAGCTGAAGGCACACCGGCATTTTTTAGGCATAAATATAAGCTTAAGCACGTCATTGAGTAGTCAGGGAAGGAGAATTGCTATCACACTGTAAGGCTTTATGGAAAAATTAAACAATTGACAGCCATTACTTTGTGAACAAATTGTAGTTCAGTCATGGGGATTAAAGGATATTTCAGAGATTATTATTTTTCCCTGTATTTATTTATTTTGGTCATTTTTCTGAAAGATCAAACTAACTAGATATCATTTAGCCTTACAGGCCTGAAGGGAAATATTCATAGGAGATCCTTTTCAAAATATTAAGAGCAAAATTGGATGAAACCATTTTAATGCAAGTGAAAAATAATAATTTTTGAGAGGAAATAATGTTCAGTGCTGAAAATTGTAACAATGTTCATTATTCTGTTGGGTTTCAGAATAAGTAGCCCCTTCGCACATATTTGTCATTAAGAATGATATAACCATGTTGTTTGTTCTTTAATTAGTTTTCTAAACACATAACAAACTAAACTGAACAAATCAAAATGACCTTTAAGTTCCCAGAATTACGGCCTATTTAAATGGCCATAATAAGGTAATAATAACCCAAACTAATAGTAGTTCTACTTCCTATACTCTATGTCTTGCCATGTGATATGCAACAATAATAATTTTACTGTGATTACAAATTATTCCCATAATTCAGGTTTAATACAGTATTGATGTTGTTACCAATATAGATTTGTCAATAAAGATACCAAAAAAAAGTCAGTCCCACTTAATGTTGTCTGACAAGTCAAAACAACTAAAAAGAAAACAAACAAAAAACAAACAAACAAACAAACAAAAAAAAAACCAAAAACAAAGAAAAAAAACCCTATCACTTTACAGATTAATACACAGGGGGAGAAAAAAATAGAAGTGAAAAACAATGGTTCAATTTCATTAAGGGTGTTCTTAATCTGAATAAGAGAATATCAAGGGGAAGAAATGGCATAGACATTGCAAGTATCTATTGCATTTCTAGATTGAAAGCAAGTATTCACCATTCCTGCTAAGCCCTTGTGGTTGGTGTTACACATCAACCATTTTGTTGTTGTGAATCCACTAAACTTTAACGTAATTTTCTTGATTTTACGTCACTTACTCTAGAGCAGAATTTGATGCAAAAATATCTGAGATGATATGGTTACTTATTCTACTAATTATCTGGAAAATCATAGTAATTCTGCGTATTTTGTGTTTGTCCTCGGCTTGCCTGGCCCCTGGTCTAACCAGGTTTTTTTATGTGCTATACTTACAGCACACATACCTCTGAGCTGAAATACAGCATGTACCATAACCTCTGGAAAATGATGGTGTTTCTTGCTAGATCCCAGTTGAGTGCTGTAGCTGGATGTAAAAGCTTGTCTCTCGGTTTGAGATAACCTGGTTGGCCATGCTCTGGATCAGAACATAAATGAGCACACATCCATTTACCAGTGCAGAAAGAGTAGTCCTTGCACTGATTGTCAGCTCCCAGTTCCTGAAATTTCTGCCTATTCTATTGTTATTTAACTGACCGGTGAGCAAAAGTTCCTCTGGAGAACTTTGTTTCCTGTGGTTTCTTTATCCATGGAGTATTCCAGGGGCAATAACAAACATTGCATTAGCAAGGATGAGGGACTTTAATTATCGTCTAATGTTGAGTCTAGTACAACTAGCATTGTAAACATCCCTTACTTTAATAAGAGCATTGTAGTCAGTTGTGTAAAAGCTCAAGACTGTGAATATGAAGGAGCAACAAATGATCCTCTTCAGCTCATCTGGGACAAGTCACATGTATTTAGCTGTAGCAAATGTGAGGTAATATGCACTCAGCTTTTAAAAGAAAGAGAACTTACCCTACTTACCTTATATTCATCCTGGATAAGAGTGTCTACATGGATTTGTTATCACAGTTTAGCTCACATTTTTACTAATTACATAAATAAATGATTTGTGCACCTGGCACACTAGTCCAGATGCTGTTCATATGCATAATAAAGAAATCCTATCCTGCCTGCAGAACTTGCTTTTTAAGCAAACAAGGCAAAGGGTTGTTGTTATTCCCTATTTTGCAACAGGGGGAACAAAGATATTATATGACTGGGAAGCTGACTTGTCCTTAGTAACACCACTAAATTGTGGGAAGATACAGGACTGAACTCATATATCAGATGAGATGGCTGTGAAATCATCATTCTGGTCAATAGGTAGGCTTTCCCACCAAAGTAAATGCCTGGATTTTTTTGTCACATATATGAGAGAAATATCTGAGCCTCTAGAAAGATTTCACTCCTGGTGGTTCACAAGAGTCCTCTCTCAAATGCATCATTCAAACTCAGTGTAGGAATAAGACATCCCACTCTTGCAAACTGTGGGACTTGTGTCAAATGGGGTGGAAGCTCACTAGTAGCAGTGATCATGCACTCCTTGCAGGTCCACTTAGCACCTGCTAGCAAGTGACTGAAAAACAAAACTATGAAATTTCTTTAGTTACATTCAGGCTTCTGTTTACCCAGAATTTAGAAGAACTCAAGGAAAATGCCACAAAAGGATATTGGGTTTACTGTACATATTAAAACAAAAAAAAACACCTGTAAATGTCCTCTGCAAAAATCACCAACAAAACCTTTTCCAGTGAGGAGAATTCAAGAATGTTGATTTGCAGCCCTCTGAGCTCACTGCTGTACGACATCCACAGTTTACAGAACAACCCGCACATGATTTTTTTGTGTAGTGTTTTTTATCTGCACTATTACAGATAACTAAATAAGCAGAAAAAGCATAGGAATTATGAGAAATGCCAATAGTCAAGCATGTGCTGTGTGACCCAGCAATTTTATTTAACACTGTTCAAATCTGATCTTGCTTTGAAACAAATAAATAAATAAATAAACTAATAAAAGAAGCCATACAACAGAGATTAAGAGTGATTCCAGGAGACATCTGGAGATACCATATCAATTAGGTTTGCACTTAAGAGAAATTCTTCAAATTGATGTTGGTCATGCCCTGGATTTAAAAGGAGTAATGAGAAAAATTGAAAGACGTCTATGTTTCTCCTCTTTCCATCACAATGCAACTCTTTTCCTTTATCTCACAGATGAAAAGTTCCTAGTAAATATACATGCACATGCACCCAATACAGGTCAAGCTGTGTGTTGTCTTAAACTTACCATTCCTTCAAAGATGATGAGCAAAAATACATTCAAATTCCCTGTACAAATACGCCATAGACAAAGTCATGAATGTTGCTGCCTTTTTGAATGTTTGCTACATTCAAAGAACACTGTAACAAATTTTTTAAAGAGGTGTTTTTCCAGAAGGCTGATTTTGTAGTTTTTTCCCCCCAGTTAACTGGATGTTTTTTGCATATGGAAACCTGTGCTGATGAATTTTATCCAGTAGAATAAACAAAAGGAGGAGGGAATTAAATGGATGGAGACAACATGGCCTAGTGAATAAAGTAATAGACTTCAGGGAATCAGCTCTTCCCTGCAGTGTGACTTTAGGCAAGTCTCTGAGCAAGCTTTCCCTCACCACTCTGTTGTCTGTTTTGCTTGTAAGCTCTTCAGAGCAAGCACCATCCCTTGCTGCAAGTTTGTACAATCCCAAGTGCAAAGGAGCTCTGTTCTCCATTGGAACATCCTATACATAGTAATTGAAACAATCCTCCATGATCCGTATGTCAGAGAAAATGTTAACCTATCTTTCTGCAGCAGTGTGGCTGCAGACAGTTCTGGGTTGTATGCAACATCCAGATCACAGAAATAAACGAAACTGTCCCTCAGCAACACAGGATTTTATTGGCATCAGTAATTCCAAAGCAAGGCAGTACTGCAAAAACCTGGGTCCTGGAAAAATATCTATATAGGCTTTAATAACAGTACAAGCACATCAGCTTTTATCTAGAGATAAAGTATATATGAGTTCCAAGAAAAAAATTAAATGAACCATCCTGGTGTTCAAAAAGCACAGGATGTCTGAAAGAGAGGAAGGAAAAGAGTTGGAGGGAAGAAGGGGACCAAGGTCTCTTCTGTTGACCCCCATCTATGTACTGTGCATGCTTTGCCTCAGATAATGCAGAATTAGCTGTATTCACGCTTGTGCTTCATCTTCCCCTAAAGGACATTAGTATAGGCAGAGAGTGTGAAATTGTGTATTTTGTCCTCACAGAAAACTATGAAAATAAAGGAAGATTGCACCTGTCAGGAGACAGCTATCTGCATAACTCTAACGTCCAGGACCACAAGGACAGGAGGTTAGGTTCTTCTGGCACAGCACTTTAAGGTGAAATGTGGGAGCTTTCCTACATAGAACACCCTTGTGGATGTTCCCTGCTCAACTCCCAGAAAAGTGTCCAGGACTTGAACTTCCCACTGCAGCATGGACAGAAAATTAACTAATCCTGAAATACTATCTTTAGGGTTTTTCTTCATTGCAGTCATTTCTGACGTCTACTTATATACACATTCCTAGTTTTAAGGTTAAGACTGTGTTGTAATTTAAGCACAGATCTGAGTGTACGCTTTATTCAGAGTTCGGTCAGCACTGACATAATAATGTCTCTCACCTCAGCAAGAGTGGGGCACCTCAGTGTAAGTTTTGGTACTTGGGTGGAATGAATCCTAGATTATGTCAAACCACAAAAACAGTGCCATGCACCATGAACTCTGATCAAAGCAGGTGTGCACAGAGCACAGCTTGCTACAGCTTAGCCCTACGCCAACCATAGTCACCTTAGCTCTTCCTAGGAGCAATGTGGATTTATCAAGCCCAGGCTGCAGGTTGGCCAGCTTGTGTCAGATAACAAAAGGTCCTTGCAACTCAATATTTATAACTCAGTGCTGATGCTGTAAGGTAGATGTAGCCCAGTGGACTCAGGTACTCACAGTTCTTTTACAATAGCTTTGAGCTCAGCCCTGACTAATCATCAAGCACTGAATCCCTTCCCAATGGGACTTTGCCGACCTTCCTGTGATTGATGAACATCTGTGGTGGGTGGACCACAGTCAGCAACTAAGCACCCCCTTAGATTCTCACTCACACCTGTCCCCCAGGCTGGAGGAGAAAATAAGAGTAGCAAAAATAAGAAAACTGGTGGTTCAAGAAAAGGCAAAAGGGGAAAACCAAAGTGATACAAAGGCAATTACCACCTCCAACAACCAGAATGATTCTCTGCCAGTCTCCAAGCAACAGCTAGCTTTGAAGACAACCCACACACACTCTGCAGTTTTTATTGCTGAGCATCGTGCTATAGGGTAAGGAATACCCCTTTGGTCAGTTTGGGTTAGCTGTCGCAGCTGTATCCCTCCCTGCTTCTGGCCCATCCCCAGATTGCTCATTGCAAGAGGGCACAGTAAGAAAGAGGAAAATTCTTGACACAGCCCTGTTCAGCAACAACTAAAACACGGGTGTGTTACCAACATTGTTTTAGTCAGAAATTCAAAACACAGCACTATACAGGCTGGTGTGAAGAAAGTTATTTCCACCCCAGACAGATCCAGTACAATAGCTGAAGTTAATTTCAGTTTGATATATTTGCCCTCATCACCCATTCTCAGCCTAACCCTTCAAATACCTTGTGTTTGAGAGAGGTCCAAATACAGTCTTGGGACTAATTCACAGTGAGTTTATTATAACTGTTGAACTTCTTTGAGATGCCTTTAACAAAAGTGTCATTCAGGAAAATACATTAAGCAGTGACTTTCAATCTAGGTTCTAAGAATGGAATTCAAAAGAGTCAACCCAGTATGAGGAAAATAGCCTTGTATAAACTATACAAAAATCTTCCCATGCATTAAAAAACTTCAGGAATATGGAAACATGGAGTGGGGAGGGAGAGGAAAAATGACTGTAGAAATACTTTAGAATCATGTTAATACTGGAAATTATTTGGATTAGTATAAAATGTTCACTTTAATGTCAGAGAGAAAACAATCAAAGACATTAACCATGCAAATGTACAAAAACTTTTTACATTCCCAGTGAAGTTTCTTGTCAGATTCATTTAAAATTATTTCATTCCATCCTTTGACATATTTATTCGTCTTTGCAATTTTTTTAATTTACTTGTTTAAAAGTTTTCTGCCTTCAATAGCAGCTGGAATCCCAAAATGAAATTAAAACCATGTAGGTGCCAATATATATATTCAATAGATATGAGACTAAATTAAACTAATTGACATTTTATTAATATTCTGCTGTTTGTTCCCGCAGAGTTAAAACCGTACTTGAGATCCCATTATATGAAAATATACTCTGGACCATCTGGTAGCCAAACATTTCTGATTATAAATAAGTCATTTTTTGTTAATTATTTATTTGGGAGCTTTTGTTTATTATATAAAAATCTGGAAAGAGAGAAGAAATAGGAAAATGAGCTGGGTTTTATATTACATCTTTCACAAACAAACCTTTTTTTTTTTTTTTGCAGAAAGATCTGGTTGAGACAGGAGAGGACCCTGAATATTCATTTGAATTAGAAAACAATTTCTGAAGTGAGTCTTGTTTGCAGCCCTTTTGGCTTCACTTTGTGTGAACATACAGGCGCTTAGTCTCAGTAGAGAAGACTCTCAGAAGTAGTAAACATTTAGCTGTAACGTTAAACTCTAAAAGAGGAAGAAAAATGTTTATCAGAAACAACACAAGAGGATGAAGGCAGTGCATGAAAAAGAAAAGAAGGTAAATCCTTTTGGTAATGATAATGAAGTTCTGGGAGCTCTGGTAAAGGAAGGAGTGAAGGCTTGGAGGTCTCCAAGAAATTATTAACTGTTATCAGGAATGATGTAGATAAAACTGATCTTTTCTTGAGGAAGTACACTTGAGACAATGGTCTACTTGGTTTCTCAAGGTATTGTGAGACACTGAAATGGCTTATGGCTTAAGCGTTGTTTACTTTGTTTTTAAAATCACTGAAGCCAACTCCCCGCCCCAATATGCCTCCTGGATTTCAGAGAATTGGACTGTGAGTTAAGCCTCCTGACTTCAGAGAAGATAAAGGTGTCACTATTGTGTAGTGTATCTCAGGTTTAAGGAGAAGTAAACAAGGCTGGGAGGAGGGTATAGCCCACAGCCTCATTTGCACACTCTCTCATATGAGAGATTGGGTTGTTAAATGCTACTGTCTCAAACAATCAGCAGGGTGGACCCCGAGGTGTTGAGGGCGTGTATGGCTGACACCTCAGGCCACAAGCTGGGTGTTAAATAAAATAAGGAAAGAGGAAACACACCCGCCCCCCAGCTCCCTGCTGCCCCTTCACTTCTGGAAGGGGTAGTGTTTCTTTTTCTTTGTACAAATGACTCAGCATTGACAACTCCCCTCGGGGAAAGCACCAAGGCATTCAGCATGGCCTGGAGGTATTCATCTCTGCTGACCTGCCACGATGGACCCACGTGTGCCGACTTAATCAGCAGATGTAACATATTAGAGGGTGTCTAAGGCTCATGACATGTCCTGTGATCCAGTACTACGTCCTAATCGAGCTTCCCATCAGCCTTATTATTTATTACTTATTTCTTCCACTTATTTCTCACATTACTTAGAGTTCTGAGTACAGGTGTCTTCTTTTGCTTTAGGGGGTAGCACACGAGAAGTACCTGGTGGACTGAACAGTGTAGAGTTATCTATATGCATGTACATATGATCCGGGTGTACGACCGAGGTTCCCAAGCAACACTGAAATATAATTCTAACTTTAATAAATACTTCAATAGAGAAGTAAACAGAAGTTTAGATACTGGTTTCCTAGTATTTTGATTATATTAGTTGTCTTACAAAATAAGGTAACATCAGTAAAAAAGGGAAAGAGAAGGAAATCTGTCTTATATTAGTTTGTCAGGGGAGGGGGGTTGATGATTTTGTTTTTGGGTTTTTTTCAACAAAGAAAAAGAAGAAAGTGGAGGAGGAGGAAGAAAGACAATGGAGAAGGACTACTGTTACTGTAATTTTGTCTTTGGTTTGGGG
>VYXB01001551.1:788472-858168 GCA_013397135.1 Pachyramphus minor | reverse complement strand
CCAGCTGGATGCAGCCCCATTCACCAGCACTCTCTGGGCCCAACCCTCCAACCAGTTCCTAACCCAGCACAAAGTACCCCTGTCCAAGTCATGGGCTGCCAACTTTTTCGAAGTCAAATAACAAACTGAAGCCTGTGACAAGGTATTGAAGGACACTGAAGGCATCCCATCTCCACACACCTGAACCAGGTAGACAGTATTGCACGCTTGCAAGAAGGGTGAGGACTCAGCAGCTCCACACAGACAAGAGGAGATTCCTTTGTCCTCTGTCCACTCTCAGCTCCTGCTCACTGCTGCTGAGGGCCAGAAAAAAAAAACAGGAAAGCACATTGTCAATAACAGTTTGCTTGATTAGACCCCTTAGGGGAAGTCACCAGAAGCAGTTCTATTGCCAGGGAAGGAAAAATATTAAAGCAAATATGAGCCTATTGACTACTGAAGTCAAGTGGAAAACAGTCATTGACTTCAAGCTCAACAGGAAATGGCCCAATATGACTGTGAAACTTACGGACTTAAGTGAGTGACACTTTGCTTGTTGTAATGCCAAAAAACATATCAAGTTATCTTGCTTTCTGCTCTAAACACAGCTACAGAGCCTGACTCTCTTCACAATTCCATACAGTGACATCAGTCTGGAGGAAAGCTTTTGATGACAACAAGATTAAATCACGACCAAACTGATAAGAGAGCAGAATCAGTCCCATTTGTCTATAACTGGTATTTTGAAACTGCTGAAGCTTTAAATTTTCAGATTCAGAGTGAATAGGTCCACCTTCAGACAATGCATGCTTGTAATTTTTATCCCTAGATGAATCTGAACAGCTTAATACTTCATTTTAATTAAGCATCAGAAAGTTAGGATTCTTATTCTAATTTGAAGCTCCTGAGTTTAAGCCATTTGGCTTGGAATCTTCCCAGGACAACCTACCAACACATTAGATCAGTTCTGTGTCCTAATTGGTACCATGAAGAAAAAACAGTAATCAATTATGTTGTCAATTAACTAACAAACAATTCCTCAGTGTCTTGAGGGGGTTTCCTGCAACAAAGAGTGGAAACTTTTATATAATCTCCAAATTATGCGTACATTTTTGTGTATACATATATATATATGTGCATATACATACACACACATATATAATTTAAGGTTCTCCTTAATGTTATTGCAATTATTTCCCTCCAATCTTTAGTGCTGCTTTGGAAGGAATGCTGCTGAGCTCAAATGATGACACTGATAGCTGAGAGGCATTCGTTTTGCAGTGGCTAATTAAGCGTATGAAGGCCACGTAAAGGATTGGTTCTATCAGCACACACTCACCATCAACAGCCTGTCCCCTGCAGGGTTAAGAAGAAGACATTAAATGATCACCTGTCCCAAACATCAAATGACAGTTTCAAGGTAGTAAATGAAGCCTGGGGTTATTGAGGGATAAACTTCATTCTTAGCTTTGCAATCAAAGGAAGGAAACAGTTGAGGAAAATCACCTTCTAAAAGCTTGGAGAGCTCTAAACAGAATTTTGCATTGCCCCTTTTTATGTGTTTTCCAGAGATGCTCCTTGGGAGAAATTCTCATTTCAATGAATGTTCAGGCTATGCAAATCTTGAGCTCACAGCTGACACCCCTTGCAAGCCCCGCCTGCCCTCCTCTAGGGATGAATTACCCCTCCGGTACAAATTACACATGCACACCAGATGGGGTGAATTGAATGCTCTAACTAGAAACAGAGGGAGAATGATCTTGTGTTTAATATGAAGGTCAGGGACTCAAGAGACTTTGATTCTATTCCTGGCTCTGCCCCAGACCTTGTATAACTTTGGGTGACTTGTTTAATCGTTCTGCCTTGGTTCTTCTCATCTATAAAATGGGAATGGTAATACTGTAGTACGTTGTCAGGGTGTTACAAAACTAAATGACTGCTGGTAAGATGTACTGCAATCTATAGCTGAAAGAGAACACAGACAGGCCATTTGTTACTGCTAATAATCATTTGGGGCAGGGACTTAAACTTTCTTTATTGTCTTTTAAAAATATATGTATTCAGGCTTATGAGTTTATTTTCAGGGATGCTTTGAGGTAGTTTCTCTCTAAGAGTCTGAAAATGACACAGGAATTAAAGTTGTGAGAATATCTATGTGTAAAAGTGCATGGGTGTGGACATAAATATATATGTAGAAATACCAGTGGTTTAGCTTTAAAAATGTGGATGAGGTAAGGGAGATGGGAGAACTGTTTAGTTGTACTCAAAGTTATGTTTCTCTTAAAAAATTACCAGGGGAAAAAAAAGATCAAAAGAAGTAAGAAAATATTTTGCCTTTTGGAATATCTTGTTTGCTTTTTGCTCTTTGAAATCTATATTATGTGTAGCTCAGTTCCAGAAAGAAATAACCTACTGATCAAATAATGATATTCCACACACATAGACACACATATACACTTTTTGACGAGAATATCTCAGCAAAGTATTTGACTGTTCCACCATGTTTATGTCACATTTTTTTTCTAGACAGGCCCATTCCCAGACTACTGCTTCTATTGTTGATTAGAAAATTTAAACCCTAAAAGTATCTCTCTGCCCTAATATAACAAAACAAGCAGATTTACTAAACTATAAAGGTTGTATTCTGTTATCAATGAATGGTAGCACTTTAAACACCTCTCTGGGTTACAGTGTCACTCTGCCATTTTATAGGATCTCTACATCAGAGGATCTCTACATCAGAGGATTTCAAAGCATTTTCTGGAAGGTAATTAATTAATTAACCCTAACTGTCCTGTCTTGTCTCTGCTGGAATCAAAGGAAATTTTTTTTTCACTGATTTCAATGAGAGCTGGAGGTCAAGCTTTATGATTAGCTCTCTTGTAATCTGTCCACTGCCAAATCTCCCCAGAACGAAAAAAGCGACACAGCTCTCTTTCATAGACTCCACTGTCTAAAAGCGTTATCCAGGTAACTTTCTGCATACTGATCTGCTCCTGAATTCAGTAAGACACCTCTGAGGGAGGTTTAGCAGGATCTGGCCCTGCGTAATCAAATGCCCTCTCTGATTTGCTCTTGTTGGTAAAGTTTCGATTATCAAATATTCTGATACAAATTCTCGCCTGGATTGAGAAGTGATTTATTTTAATGGAATGGTATCAAGGCCCCCTTTTGTTCCTCCCCCCCGTACACCTAGGAAAGAAAGGACATCCTTTTTCTCCCTCAATGAGCCTGCAAATCACTATTCCCCCTGGAGTCTGAATATCTATTCAAAAAAAGTAGCTAACTCAGAATCTGTTCTCATCTTCTCGTTCCTATAATTAAAGTTTTAAATCCTCAACTGTAGAGGTCAAATAGCACATGTAGAACATTTGCACTCCAGCTTACTGACTGTCAGCACAGGGCCAAATCCTTAAGTTTTTATGCAGTCAATGTAGTTGACAGAATTTTTTTCCAGGAGTTAGGGCCAGATTCAGCCTTTTGCCATTTTTTGGATCAGCAAACTAAGGCTCTGAATGATTAGACACCTACTCCTGGCATAAGAATGAACTATCTAGGGTTTCAGATATTGAAACCAACATAATTGTTACCAAACACGCGTGCAAAGGTAAAATAAATCACCTTGTTGCAGCAAAAGAAAAAAAAAAAAAGGACTCAAGAGGCATGGGTTTACTTTGTTGATTCTTCCAAAGATTTTTGATCCTGATGTACTTGGTTACTTGTCTGGTGCTTTAGACTCTCAGTATGCAGCAGGATAAAAAGTAGATCTCCATAAAGCAGGATAAAAAGTAGATCTCCATAACTCTTTGCTTAAGACAGGCTCTTCAAGGAAAAAAATGAACAGAATTCCATTTATATGCATGTGCACATACGTATATACATATATATTTGTATGGCCTCAGAGAGAACTGGAATATATGCGAATTTACACGCTTGAGTTAGTTCAACAAATTGTGCCCCACTCATGCCTGCCCAGGTATGCAGCCTGAAGATTATGAGTATGCCATGTGACTGGGAGATGGGAGGGGTTTGTGTGTAAAACTGCTCCTACACCCACAGAATCCTCTGCCTGTCATCTGATGTGAAAAAGTTTTTCACATCATAATGTGAAAAAGTATTTTATTCTGTATATTTACAACACAGAGAGAGAGGTGTTTTGAACATTGGGTTCGATTACATATTGCTAACTGCAGGAAAAAAAAAAAAGAAGTGTTGACATAGATGGAAGTTTGAACCTGAGTACCAGTAAAATGGGATATGAGAGTTGGGTCTCTATTATTCCTATAACTTCCCTTTTAAACACAGAAGCTAAAAACTGGAGAATCATAAACAAACCAGTTTAACACTTTAAGATTAATGCCCCCAGACCAGCTCAACTCTCATCTCTACTGACAGTGAGCCCAACATATTTAATTATTGTCAACGTAATTTAACTTGCCACTAAATGAAATTGACTTTGAAGTGTTATGTTAGGTGATTTATTGTATTTTGGTTTTACTATGATCTACGTAGGATTTGCATGTCTAATTAAACTAAAAATCTTACTGTTCTACTTGCAGAGCCTTGTGGTGAACCAGATGTTGTACCTGTTGCACTATTATCATTAATGTTGCACCTAGGGAGAATAATCTGTTAGTTCATGCTGAACCTTATATAATCTTCCCAGTATCAACTTTGCTGCTCCTCTCTCTTGACTATGGACTAGTTTTCTGGACTAAAAGCCTCTTCCTGAATATTTTCTGGGAACACTGGTCCGAATTCTTTCTACCCTTCTTCGTTTGACTGCCTAAGGATCTGAGTTAGGAATGCCTGCTCTGTGGAGCTGGCTGGGAGGAAGGCAGGCAGCCTGGTTGGTGCTGGAGATTTTAAGTGGCCATCACTGTCCTATTACAGAGAAGGTTTTTTTTGCTAGATTATGCATGGACAAAAACAGAAATACAGTGTCTGGAGAGTTCTGAGAAACAGGAACAGGCTTCAGTAATTGTTCTACCTTTCATATTGCAGTTTATTTGAGTGTAAAAATGCAGGCAGGATTGTAGAGACAATCTACAAAAAACAGCCCAGGATTATACTAAGTCTTACTATTAGAAGAAAAAAAAAAAAAAAAGGCAAATAATCCCCCTCCACCACCACATTATTTGGAATCAGAACACAAATCTCTGATGAATAAAAGCTTTTCAGTTTGCTGTTAAGTAAGATATGCAATGTCAGAATTCATTATACACATTTTTTTTTCAGCCAAGTTATAACACTTATGTTATACAAACAAGGGAATTTGTAAGGAGGGGTTTTCAGTCAATACAGTCAATATCCATAAGAAAAATTTACTTTAGTCATAAATTTTATTTGGAATTTATATGGAATAATCTATTTATTTTCACACAGATGCACCAAAAAAATTTCATAAATAGGACAATCCTGTCACTTTCCTGCTTTGTAATGACCTTGGAAAGGAAAGGAAATTTTGACTCATTGCACACAAAAAAAGGTACATCAGGCCATTTTCCTTCAGAGCTCAGTTGTCGGCACTACTTACAAATGGCGAAAATAAATCTCAAAAGTTTCCCCATAAACAGAAGTCTCAGTTTCTACTACCTGCTTGAGTTCATTGATTAAGCTATTTTATAAGATAATAAAATAAAATAACCCCCACACACAAATACAAAACATCACTTGCCCTGAGGCATTCCTGTGCTTCACTCTCCTGCAGAAGTCCATAAGTCATAACTGGAGGTGCATAAAAGATACCAGGCTCAGGCTACACCGGGATAAGCAATGTCTGGCTGGGGTGAAAGGAAGAGGGTGTTTGCCTTTTAGGAAAGAGCCTGCATCTGTGGTGACAACTGAGTTGGATGAAAAGATCAAAAATCCCTCATCAGTCGTGTCAAGTGAAAGAAGACTGGATGGACAGTGTTGAAACCATGATCCACCAAATCACTCTGCTCAAGGTTGTGTCCCAGTAGTTATCTCAGGATCAATGATAAGACTCAGCTAAAATTGTTAGCCACATTTTGGGTTAAATTTCCCTTGCTATGGGCACAATATGTCAAATACCACACTGATCTCGGAATATGACAGAAGGTCTTCTTACATATCAAAGAAAGAAATATATTCCTCCTTCTCTGAAATGGTAAAGATCACATGGACAATCTAAAAGAAAAAAAAAAGGAAAGAAAAAAGCACACAAAAAAACCAACGAAACAAACAAAAACAAAACCAAACAAAACAAAAACCAATCAACCAAAAAAACACCCCCAAGCAAAAAAAAACACACGACCACCCCATTCCCCATTTAAAGGCAGTAAGTCAGAACCTCTTTTCAAAAATAATTTTCCCATATCACCAAAAACCACTCAGATATTTAAATTAAACATTTTTAACATAAAGAAGTTTTATTCTATTAATTTTGCATTCAAAAATATTGTTGTACTTATATGCGATATATGTATAACTTTCATATGGTAAAATTAAAAGTAAAAATTAAATAGTTTTTTGAACTGGGCAAAATGCATTGGGTCTTAAGAGATATATTTTTTTTCAAATAAACTGTAATATATCTATTTAACCACTTTGTAATAGTTAAAATTGAAGTAAAATTAATAAAGCTTTTCCTCTTTCTTCTTTTCAAGAATTGTAGGATCTCACAACTGTCTATAACAAGAGAGTGTCTCCTACCCAATGTTAGAACTACAATACAGAGAAGTCTCACAACTTTTCCAAGGTCATTCATGAAATGCAAACACTTTGTTTTCCCATTATCTATTATGACTTTTGAATTGCTGTGAAAGCACAAAGGAGGAGATAGCCGAAGACAAACGATTTTTCTTATTTGCAAAAGGTGTGTGCATATGTTTGTACTTTTATTATCACATAAACCAGTGTAATCAATAAGCTTAAGCATGTATTAGAGCCTAAGACTTCTGCTTACTGAAAACTTTGCTATCCTATATTTTATTATCATAGCTGATGACCTGAATCAAAGTAGCATAGCATTACTATTCTAAGTCTTTATTAGTTAAACTCCTCTACTGCAACAAGTATATAGTAGTTCCTAAACAGGAATGGTGGGACAGGGGTGTGAGACAAGGAAAAGAAAGGGATTTTTTTCCTTGTTTTTAAGCCTCCTTGGCAAGGTTTTTACTGGTACCATGCTTTACATTTTTAACATTATTACACCTCCAACTAGCATGAGGACCACTCTTTCTGACCAAATCTTGTTCTCTAACACTGCTCATTTTGTAGTTGCATAGGAACCTTGCCTTGATCGAACCTTCCCTACATTTGCCATTCTCAGGGTGTAAACACATTTTAAAGTCCCTGCAGCTCATCAGATAACTGAGCATCAGCTGATATTCGCTGTGTTCAATGTTCACATTATGAGTCTGTGGCAGATGAATCATAATGAAAGTTATCTTAAAGCCCTTTCATTATCTCACCTTCACTAAGGACTTACATAAGCAGGAGATACAAATGTGTGTTAACTTGTCAAAGTTTGGGAGTTTAATTGTTGGTCTGAGCCTACCAATGAATCTGTTCCACTTACATACACCATGCTTGCAAGCAAAACTGCTTCAAGCATTGAAAAACATACAAATAATTGGCTGGTATAGGCTCACAATGTTTCCGTGCATAAACAGTCATAAACAGGTTACTCTGGGGAGCTTACTCTGTCTGAAATAAAATAGAGATTGACTGTAGTGGTTCACAGCTAAACAAGGAGCGAGGCTCAATGCCATTGTTTTCATTCTACTGCTCTATGAAACTTCCTGAAAGGCTGATAACCTCTTACTTATCCAAATCTGAAATGATAGGGGGTCCAAGCAGAGTTCATTTTTAAGAGTAAAGTTATCAATTAAAGAAGTTAAGGCTGCACAGCAATGTGATAGATAAGCTGTCCAAGCCCCTTTTGAAAATAGCATTGAGCTTGTAAGTTTTTAGATATTTCTTTTCACGTGGCCTTATTCCAGGACCTTTGAAGACTTGAAAGCTGTAGTGTTTCTGTTAATATTAACTGACCAAACTGGTTCATCTTATCCCCAAATTCCAGGCACAGTGTTTTGGGATCTTCAGACAGTTGCCTATCTTTTACAAGCTATGCCATACGGAAACAGAACAACAGGTTTTTTTACTGAACATGGAAAGATATCATAGATGTCGTTCATTCTGAAAATACACACATAGACCTATTCTTTTTAAGAAAATGATACACAGAAGAATGTTTGATCCCTTCAATTGAGAACCTTTCCCTACAGTCCAAAAGTATTTGCTGGTGGAACAAGGAAGGGCAGGAAGAGCGTTTTTTCTCTGGAATCTTAGTGGATGATTCTGCAATAGGGAGCAAAGGAACAAAGAGGATATTCCGAGCATAAGAAAAGAAAACCAAGTCAATTAACAAAACAAAACATTTTTTTAGGCAATAGAGGAAGGAAAGAAAGGAAGAGAGGCTTTGAGAAAACTGAAGAAAAAGGGAGAAAATCTTCAGACCATTTTCTGGAAGCAGAATTTCTATAGTATGCCTCAGCTAGGCCTCCCCCTTGACTTTAAAAGATGAAAGGATATGACTCAGACTTAGGTATTTAACTTATTTCAGGTAGGTATCTTATGGACCTAGAAGAGGTAAGCTTTTATTTTACTTACAGAGATGCCCTTTTTGTGAAGCAGTAAAAAAATTTCTTCCAGTTTGAAGTGATGTTATTCCCTATTGCTGCTGGTACTTTTAGCTGAGATCACTTGGTCTTTTCAGCCTGAGAGGAGACCTCATTGCAGTCCACATCTTCCTTGTGAGGGAAAGAAGAGGGGCAGGCACCCATCTCTTCTCTCTGGTGACCAGTGACAGGACCTGGAGGAATGGTCTGGAGGTGTGCCAGTGAATGTTAGGAAAAGGTTCTTCACCCAGGGGATGGCTGGGCATGGGAACAGGTTCCCCAGGGCAGTGGTCACAGCACCAAGACTGACAGAGTTCAAGGAGTGTTTGGACAATGCTCTCAGGCACACGGTGGGATTCTTGGTATGTCCTGTGCAGGGCCAGGAGTTGGACATTGAGGATCCTAGTGGGTGTCTGTCAGGCTATTCTACAACGTTGTGATCATATTCTGTGATCAGAACAATGTTCAAATAGCTGTATCAGAAAAGGAATAATTAAGCATGGGCTATTAAAGTTCACAGACTGGTGTGGATGACTTGTCCACTTTGTCCTACCTAGCCACAACTTTTCTGCCTTCTGTCATAATTTTATGCAATGACTTTCAACTCTGAAGTAAGTTTGACTTCATGTACACTTATGAATAAAGTACTGGGCCAATATTATCTGCTTAACATAGTTGACATAATTGAAGCTATGTTGATTTACACCAGAAAATGGGCCATTAAATTGCTGAAAAATGTTAGGGAGGCAAAGGAATGATAAAATTGCCAAAAGAAGTTATCTGGCTTTTAGCAGTAAAAAATATCTTTCTATTATTAATCTTAAATTATTAAATGAAAATTTATATTTCACTTAGAAAGATCTCAACATGTCAAAAAGACCATATATGCCTTTACTTTGACTCTGCACCAGAATTTCCTAAGGGAAACAACCTTGCTTTATGTTATGGCACTTGTTCTTCTTGCGATCTGTGAGTTACCCATCAATATTCAGTGAGGAGGAAAGATATTGCAGACCTGGTGTATCAATTTAATTTTTTTTCCTTTAGTTAGCTACCTTCACCTTTTCAACAAATTAGTTCCTTGGAATTTAACCTTCCTCTCTAATCCATCTGAGGCTTCTTCTCATAACTCACTTCTGGAGGAACATTAGCAGATGCAAGTTTGCTCCCAGGGAGGGATATGCCATCCTTCTATTTTAAATCAAACACTGTTTTTGCAAATTAGCCAAAGGAAGCTGGCTTTAAGTGTCCTGCAAAAATCCTTCAGTGCACTCTCTGGGTCTTTTGCTCTGCTTGTTTTAAATTAGGTGGAGTAGAAGTGGACTTGAAGGGAAAGGAAATAGCAAAAATAACAGAATATGTATGTGTTTCAGGCCTTTCGCTCACAAAAGAGGTGGACAATTGGTACAGACCATTCTTTGCTGAAATAATTATTTTGATTTTGCCATAAAGTGAGCTGGATATAGTTGGATATAGCTGGAGATAAGAATGAGCAAATGAGCTGAACAATCTCATATCCAGAATGGCCCAACTAACTTTATGCAATAAGGAACATTTACTCTACACATGAAAATTCATATAGTCATCTTCCTAGAAGACCAAATTAAACTGAAAATTGTAATTTTGGACTGTACATACAAATTAAGCACACATAGACTGAGTTTATGGCTTGTTTTTATTCTCAAACTTCCTCCTCCTAAAACAAATAGTAAAAATATGTGTATGGAGAAAACAAATATGTGTAGGGGAAATAAGAAAGTTACAGGCAGAACTGACTTGCCTACAAAAAGAAGACAAAGAGTGACTAGACTGACCAGAAGACGAGGATGTGAGCAACATGCTTGGATCATTTTCAGTATCTTGTCTACCATTCAACATTGCTAAACTAATGTAGTCAAATAAGGATATCTTTCATTGCTGCAAGCAAATGGCTTCATTGTCACTTTTAGAAGAACTGGAGAAGCTAAAATGGGAGATGAGGATTGTAGGATGCCTGGTAGGACTTTTCAGATGAGATGTGATACCATGGGGGAATCTTCAGGCTAAAGAGTGGACAGATGGAAGGGCATATGTTAGTTTTTTACCATTCAGTAAAGAAACTGAAATCAGGAATATCTTTCCCCACATGAAAAATAATAAAAGATAGCCAGTAAAATAGCCATGACAAAAAAGGCATTTTGTTGTGAAACTCATTCTGAGAGTGTCATGGCCCATCCAAAATTGTAAACTATAAATCAAATGTAGTTTGGACAAATTTATTCATTGCTAGGCTATGAATCCATATTCATTGAATATGGATTCATGCAACTTGAGGTTCATGAGGGATCTACACATTGATAGAGGGAAGCTACAAGGCCATATCAGTCTGTATGTTTTTTCTGCTTCTATTATTGCCTTAAGCATCTTGTGCCTGCAGGGAAAGTTGAGTCAATTGTTTGGAAGTGGCACACACAGTACAGCTGATAGTACCCTACTCATACTATTAATTAAATAGAGGACTTCAGTCTGAAAGACAATCAGATAAGTCCGCAGGCTGATCAATATGACACTTTAAGCCAAGCCAAAAATATCTGAAAGAAAGTAGTCTCATAAAAAGTCAAAACTACTAGGAGATATTTGGAAATGAAATTAAGTAAATTACATGAAACTTGTTGATTGTTTAGTCCTTTTGATTACAATTTAAGGGATGTCCATGATATGCTATAGTGCTTTAATGATTTCTTCCATTGCCACATGAAAATAAGAACTTTGTAACTTTCAGTAACCATATCACACACACCTAAAACAGAATTTAAAAAAGAAAAAATCCTTTTTTTTTTTGTATTTAAATACCATCCTGAATGTGAAATGAAGACCTTTACTTGAAAGTAGGTGAATGTATCTCTTGAGGCTGAAGGCTGGCTTCCTAACTTTGACAACATCCAAACTCTTTTGTTGATGTTTTACAATGGAAATAGATCTTACTCAACCGACTATTTCCATAAGTGGAAAAACCTATTTTTTTATCTGAAGTTACTGACTGGACTTTCAATTTTGACAGGATATATTCTTTCATACATCTCGTCTATTCCACGGTGAACATTAATATAGATATAAAGGTTGATAGATGGGCTGAATACTAAATGAACATTTTAGATAGATGAATTAAAATATCAAAAAATATTTAGTTTAGATAATTTTTTTTCTTTTCTAACCTCAGTTAAATATTTTATTGACAATAAGTGAAGTTCTGCTAAATTCTAGGAGCAAATATACAGAAAAGGAGCAGGAAACTCCTTATTTATACTCCAGAACTCTATAGAATATTATGATTGGAAAAGAAGCAGTAACCACAGTCCCAAGTGAAAAGCCCTGGATTTGGTTAAATATTTAACAAAAACCTCTTCATGACAATCTGATGACAGAGAAATTAGAAACTGTTTCTGACTTTCAGCTAGTAGTAGCCAATTCTGTGAAAAGGGCTTTACTAAGAACTGCATTAGTTAAAAATTCTGATTATCACAATGTTCTAAAAGAAAAATGTATCAGCTTGTTATTAGGACTAAACATGAAGTGCAATAGTGTTGCTAAATATAAAAAGAATATTTACCTCTAGGGGATAGGAAATAGAGAATCCAGGAAAGGAAATACAGTGGAAAAACAATCATATCTACAAGATAACTTATCACTTTTGCATGAGAAATATAACCAGGGAATTTCTCTCAGCAAAAATTTGTCAGTCTCTATTCCTGTTAAATTACTCCCATTTTTTAACTGAGATACGATTTGGATCATAGTATGAACAGGGTTTATTTTCCCCAGAATCTAAGACTTGAGAAATTTTTTATTTTTTTTTTTTACAACCACAGTTACACCTTGTACTACTTGAAATCTAAGCATTCCTTTCTCCTTCTAACTTACAAGAAACAAAACTTTCCTTTCTGACCAGTGGTAATGACAAAGGATCTGTTCGAGACCAGATCCAGTCTCTGCAGTACAACCTGTTTTGTGGTCAGCAGCTGCCAGATCCCTGTGGAGTACAGTCACTTCTATTTTAAAATGTATGCATATTTAGATGATAGTGGAAAACTCCAATAAGTTTCTAAACGCTATTCAGCTGTAACTTCTAAAAGTCACTACAACAAGTGAGGGTAGACTTCCCCTAGAGTTTATTTCTGTTGACTTCAAATACCTGTCCTTCAGTCTCAAGTGTTCCTCAACCTGTTTGTTTTGCCTTCATCCTGGTAGGTAGTTAACAATTTGAGGGAGGAAAGAAAACGAAAGAAAGAGAGGGGAAGAATTAGATTTCATTTCTCTAACCAACACTCTCCTGCCTTGCACAATGCTGGTGGTCATGCCAGGCACAGTCTTGTAGTAGTTCTAAAGGACAGTAGGTTAATGTTCAGAATTTTGCTCATTTATTCTGTTTTCTCTTTATCCTTTATCTAATAATAATAAAAATAGAAAAGGTGCTTATCATGACGACTGTGAAGGGGAAAAAAAAAAGGAGAGAAATAGAAACTTAATTCATTTTCCTGAGTCCTGGTTCCTGTGGAACTGTGGAGTTGTGGAGCTGTGTGTGGACTCAATCCTGACCAAGTCCTGTTTTTATTAAAGGGTGTTATGTCTTCCTTTTTTGAAAAGAAACTTGTGTGACAGAATAAGAAAAAAATTGCAGCGGTTTCTCTGGCAAAGATCTTTCACACGCCAGGACTTAAGTTCACTCTATGGCAAGAACCTATCTCAAAGACAGACAAAGCCAACAGTATAACCCTATGTTGACTTAATTTTTAGGGAAGCTTAGCTTTCATATGCTCTGCCCAAAACAGGATAAGATATTGGTACATTTCATCTTTAAAATATAATTAAAGATTCATGGGGGTTACAAAATTCCAAATCTTTGCCTTGCCACTACATTCTTTTGAATGTCATTCAAACCTATCCCTGAAGTATATGTTTGTATGGTGGTTTTGTTCTGTGCAAGCATATTGTGCATCAATTTTATTTCATTATCGCACTACAACCTGTACTGATTGTAAACTCACAGATGCTTGTCTAATCATATCAAAACTTTTTACTGTTCAGATTATGAGTACTTTGCTAGCTTTTAAAATTTCTCCCCATTATCTAAGCCTCCTTTTTTTATGTAGACTCTGCAATTTTATTGTATATTACAGAAATCTTCTCTAATTTGATGTCATTCATTTTATTTTTTTTTTCTAGTTTAACTATTGTGGCTAATTATGCAGCAGATCCAAATCTGCATGAATTTTGCAGGCTGCTGCCTGCCTCTCCAGTTCTTTAATTTTCTATTATCAGGCAAATTACTCCAGTGTTGATTGTTAGTCCCTTTTCCCCCTGCCTTGGCCTCATATGCAGATTACAATCAGCCAAGGTCCATCCGCTGGGTCATTCTATAAATCTTTTCTCAAAAGACATTTCTTTACGCTTGATGACTTTCCATTTAACTCTTCCTTCAATGTCCACTGTGCCCCATGCCACATAAATCATTAAGAACAGTCCAACTTCTTGCATTAGCTATCATGCAAGTCTCTCTGTATTCTGCAGCTTTACTCAGCAGTCTAAACTGGGGAGACTGGGTCTCCTTGATACAGTTCCAACGTTGCCCTGCACCTGAATCACTCAGCATCTGAATCATAGCCATATGATCTCCTAACTTTATAGTTCTGTAAAATTGAATAGGGAGACAGAGATTTGTTTGGTGGAGTACAAATTTGCTGATCCACAAGGCAACAGGAAAGCACTTTATCTTTTGGAGAAATTACGCAGCCTCTCTATAAACTCAGGCAACTATTACCACAAGTTATAACTATTTAACATCTCGAAGATTTTTGTAGAGAAAAAAAAGTCCTGACAATTCAAAAGCCATATGATCTCCCTCCTACACTCTGTCTCTCTCTCTCTCGTTACCACTTGGATCATAACTTAGAAAGAAGCAACAGAAATTTGAACACTACACAATCTTCCCATGGGGTCTCTTCCTTTCATGGTTACTGAGG
Organism: Pachyramphus minor; assembly: GCA_013397135.1. Taxonomy (NCBI): domain Eukaryota; kingdom Metazoa; phylum Chordata; class Aves; order Passeriformes; family Tyrannidae; genus Pachyramphus; species Pachyramphus minor. The sequence continues at coordinate 843,545 of VYXB01001551.1, read as the reverse complement.
TTTTCTGTTTAGGCATCATGGGCTTGATTCTTGACAGTCAAGAGCTGGGGGTGGAGATCCAGCAAGGCACACAGCACGTCCAAACAGTTGTTCCACTTGCTGATTTGAATGCCCTGGCTTTGATAGTATGTTTAAGTCAAAGTAGGTGTATTGTCTTATATGCTCTTGGAAATCTCTCTACTCTAGTGACGTGCTGTGAGCGTTATGTAGTGAGAGCTGTGTGTGTAAGCATTCTCAGTTCCCAGTAACCCTGGCTGATAAAAACAAGGGCTGATCTTTGACAGATATGCCTATCCAGCAGCAACAGGACTGAGATCTGTAAACAAAATTTGATAAAAAAGCTGAATACTCTTTTTTCTTTTCATTCCAGTGATGGAAATTCTCAAATAAAGAAACTGCAACTTCTGGATCAATGTGTGGATCTATTATCCTTGAAGGAAGACCAGTTACCTCTAGACAATAAATTTTGGACCAACTCAGAGTTCAAATTACTGTAAATTGCAGGAATAAAAATATCAACCTGGCATTTCACAGCTAATTCCAGGCTTGGCTATGTAAAGTTTACAAAGGTTGAAATAAACCCACTATACAAAGTTAAAATGCGTCATGCAGTGGTTCATTTTCCTTCAAACCCAAAATATGTTGTTGTCAAGGAAGCCAAATCTGTTTTGATGTGCACATGTTATACAAAGCCCTGCAGGACGTAACTGAATCACACTGAAAATAGTGAAAAGCATGTTATCCTGCCATAAAGGTCTTGCTAAAAGAAAATTGTCCAAAGTGCACATAATCAATGTGAAGGCATAGTTTACATTGTCTGTTAAACATGTCAAGCTTTATTAAAACTGATGCTTGTTTCCCCAAGTTAATGCAAAGAGCCACTCACAGTGCTGTTCTTGAAAGAAGGGGAGGGAAAAAAAAAAAGAGAGAAAACTTAGTTAGTCAGACTTGTTCTGAAACCATCTTTTCTCAGGGCAGCATCATACTTGAGGAGCAGAGTAGGCAGGGCTCTCCATCATGAGGGAGTCAGTGAAGGTGTTTTGCCAAGCTGGGCTGTGTTCCACCAGTGTACCTGCTTCGTTAACTTTACTGTTTTTCAGTTTTGTCATCACTGAAAGAAAGTGAAAAACATCCAGTGTTGAGCAAACCTTGTTTGCTGCTGAGTTCATCACCCAACACTCCATTTTAGTCAGTGGAGGGAAATAGCACCCCTGGCAGATGATTTGTTAACTTTGTGTTAGGTGTCTGAAATTGGTCAAATGAGATACACCATGAAAATGCCATTTATTTCCCCTAATGTCTTTAGATATCAGCTGTGATGCCATGAACAATTCCAATGCATGTGCTGTGCTCTTTGGGTGTAGCATCTACACCAGCCTAAAAGAATTTGAAAAGGCATCAAGGCGAGGTTAGATGGGGTTTTGAGCAAACTGGTCTAGTGAGAGGTGGCCCTGCCCATGGCAGAGTGGTTGGAACTAGGTGATCTTTAAGGTCCCTTCCAACACAAACCATTCGGTGTCTACAACCTCCTCACAAAGGGAAGCCATTTGGGAGGCACTGATCTTTTCTCTCTGGTGACCCAAGGGAGTAGCCTGAAGCTGTGTCAGAGAAGGTTTAGATAAGATATCAGGGAAAGGTTCTTCACCCAGGGGGTGGTTGGGCCCTGGAACAGGTTTCCCAGAGAAATGGTCACAGTAGTGACCATTCTTGACACAGTTCAAGAAGTGTTTGGATAATGCTGTCAGGCACGTTGTGACTCTTGGGGTGTTCAGGAGCTGCACTTTGATGGTCACTGTGGGTCCCTTCCAACTGAGGATGTTCTACGATTCTGTGATTCTGTGAAATGTAGAGCTACTTTTGGGCCTACATTTGAAGTACTCCAAGCTGTTCCTAAATTATTTTGAGAGATGCTTGTTTATGGCTCCTTGTATATGAACTCCTTGTTTCTGCGTTTGATGTAGAATTGTAGAATCATTAAGGTTGGAAAAGACCTTTAAGATTATTGAGTCCAAATATTAACCCAACACTGCCAGATCCACCACTAAAACATGTCCCTAAACACCACATCTGCTCATTTTTTTGTCAATTCCAGGGATGATGACTCCACCACTTCCTTGTCCAACCTTTTCTGATACCTGACCATCCTTTCAAAGAATAAACTCTTCCAAATACACAAACCAGACCTCCCCTAGTGCAACCTAAGGCCATTTCCTCTCATCCTATTATTTGTTGCCTAGGAGAAAAGTCTGAGCCCCACCTGGCTACAACCTCCTTTTAGGAGTTGTAGAGATTGGTATGGTCTCCCTTGAGCTTCCCTTTCTCTAGGCTAAGCAACCCTAATTTCATCAGCTACTCCTCATCAGATTTGCATATATATATATTATATATTATATATATAAAATATATATATATAAACACATATAAACCCCCTTATTTTTATGTATAAACATATATATATATATATTTATATATAAACCTATTTTTTCCTGTGGAGGCTTGACTTCTCAGACCTGCAGCCACTTACTGTAGCTCTGCTTTGGAACATTTGAGTTTCTGACTTTTCTGGATTTACCTGCTTCATTCTCTGTGTCTAACCACCTTAGAAGAACAGAAGCACACTATTCTTTGCCACAGCTGCTTTGAATGCTAAATACCAACAAGGTACACATTTCCAAGCGAGACTGAGAAAGTACCCGGTAGGAAAATTCTCCTCAGACAACTGGATACTGAGACGTTGCCCCAGTTTAGGGATTTGTTGAGCCCCAAATGGTAACGGGTTCTGAATGCACTTAAAGACACTTTCTGTTATTTCCTTTACCTGTCCTGATCTTTCACCCTTCACAAGATATCTGCTTTACACCTCTGTCAGACAGGATACTGAGCTGAGCAGACCTCTTGTCTGATTTATTTTAGCTACCCTGATGGTCATAAGTATTCAGGTCACAGGTTGTGTTTGTGTGTAAGCACTGACAAACACCACTATTGTCTCTGAATTCTGGAGAGAACATCTCCAGACTTTTTGAGCTTCTTTGTTGTTTTAAAAAAGTTGTAATTCTGGGGACATACAGACTATCCATGTCTACCTGAATTTTGACACTGCAGAAATATCAAACAAATAATGTGATTGCTTGTACAAGAGTCATCTGTATGCTAACAACTTCAAATCTTAATCAGGAGATTAAACTCAGCTATCCTGATGTAAAATTGGTGTAATTCCATTTCACTAGTTTCTCCCCTCAATTACACTGGTTCAAAGCTGGTGAGTTGGACTATTTTATTGCCGTAGCTTTATACTACAGAATTAAACTAACTGTGAAAAAATACAGACAATATATCGGTTAATACTCAGTCAGGAAGAATGGATTTTTGATGAAATTTAAAGCACGGTTTCTACATGGCAAAAAATATGTTCAAGGGTGGCTACACACACAGGGATTCACAAACATGGACAGAATGGAGGAAGGAAAACAAAGAGGAAAAATTCATGTTCAGGGGTTATTGCCAATTCCAGGTATTTGATGGAAAAGGAATACCTGAAAACTGCCTTAAGCTTGTGTTTTCACTATCAGTATCAGTAATGGGTCTTCAAGGTCGCTAAATTAAGGGGTCTGAATTTGCTTTGTACACAATCTGGAGAGTAAAATTGTCCTCTTTGACACTGAGGGTTCAAGAGTCAGAGCTAAGGATGACATGAGTCCTTGAAAATCTGCTGAAATCAGAGAATAAATAGCCTTCTCTGGCTAACCCTGAGTAAGATTTCCTTCAGCAGTGTTAAAAATTGGATGAATCTAGAAGTTAATTTTAAATAGCAAATTGCAAATAATTCTTCAGTAAATGATTTTACCACAGTGGAATGGAACTGGACTTTTGAAAGGGATTTCAGTGTGTTCAGAGTACTGGGAAACTAGAACTATTGGACCCTCAGGGATCCATTCAATGTCAAGTTTCTGCTGAAATGAAACATTAAGATTGCATGTAATGCAATTCATGGAAAGTACCCATCCATAATTCCATTACTATCCCCCTTTCTCTCTGGGAAAAGAGACCAAAAACAAACAGATAGCTGTGTTTCAGCAACAAAACAGTCTGTATGTGTGTAAGAGCAATAAAAAAGAAGATTTACCCCATACTCTTTCTTCCATCATTATATCTTTGTCTTTGATTTCCTCCCATCTCCAGAACCTTGTTTCCATAAATCCCAGCTTCTCCTGATTTCTCTCTCCTTGCCTTGATTTTTTTTACAAGGTCCTTTATACATCCTTTTTTTTTTTTTAATAAAACAGTTTGATTTTTGTAAATATAATATTTTTGCTGAGAAATGTTGAATATTTCTTTACTAACTAAAATTAATTCTTTGAAATGAAAATAATACATTTGCACCAAAAATCCTAGGATTAAAGTTTGTAGTAGAATATGCCAAATTATTCAGACTGTTCCAGTAGGTCTAATAAGGCCCTTTTTTGAACATGTAAAATAAAGCAGTATCCTGGCACCTTTATCCACCTTTATCCTTTATGCCTCTTTTTCTCCTGTCGTTATGTTCATTAAGATGTGGATTTGTATTTGATCACAAGATTTTTGGAATAGCTTCCATCAAGCAGAAGTACAACAGATACTGTTTTGACTTAGGGTTTCCAAATGCTTCAGGTTCGTTTGTTTGTTTTTTTAATGGGTGTTTGACTCAATGCATACCATCTTAAGTTTACTTTTCTTTTACTCTAGGCTTTCTGTATCTTTGAGTGCACTGGTGAGAGTGGAGAGTTGTGGTGGGCATAATACTGTTAGTGGTAAATTCTAGAATAGTAGACTTCACTTACATGTAAGAGGAGTGAGGTTATCGTGGTGAATTGACTGCTTCCCAGTGTTTGTTTGCTTTTTTCTTCCTCCTGAAATACTCCAGGGGAGTGTCTTTCACCACCATTGGGTAACATATAATCATGAAGACATAAACTCCAGATGAGGAGGCGTTCCATACTGGAACTGAGACCTAAATCAGATTCTTGAATATAGTTGCTGTGAAATGTTACTTCACCAAACCTGAAACACGTATAGCTGTCCATGTAACTCATTGAGAAATTAAGGATTTTTTTTGCTTTGAGAGGATCTTGACCTATATAAATTGCCAATTTTTGGATAACGCTTTCTTTTCCTGTAAACCTGCTCAGTCTTCCACATGAACTCAATTCAGCTTCAATCACTCAAAAAAAGGACAGAAATGTGCTGCAGATCAAATGATATATCCTTTAATTTTGACACTGAGACCATCACCTAAAATCCTGATTCTTTGCCTCAGTGGCACAAACTACAGCTGCTCTAGCTTGTTTAGAGCATATTTCAGATCCAATGCAAGGCACTACCCAGATGGACCTCTCCACTTACACTAGATGATGTCCTGTAATTCCTCCTTGTCTCTAGTGTCCCCAATTATTCTTAGAAGCATGAAATGAGATTATAATATGTTCCAATAGTTCCTTTTAGCCAGAAAGCACCTATTATCTGATGCTTTTATAACAATTTTGGATAGTATCATGCCATCAAAACCAGTACAGTTCTTTCATTTTATACTGACTGAGGATTCATTTGTGTTTCAATTAGGAGGTGGTTAAATCAGCTCACCCATACCCATGCTGGTGTCTCAGGACCCAGAAGGTGAAAATCTACACAAGTACTCAACAGTGTGAAGCAGTCAATGTTTTATTTCCTAGTGTTCTTTACACCAGTGATTAAGCAATGTAAAACAAACCTTCAAAGATATTTAAGAACATTTGTCTGATCATAGAAATTAATTTTAATGTCTATATCCAGCAGAAAGAATTTTGTGGCCAAGGCTGCACTGGTGATAAATGAATGATGGGACCTATTCAATACAATGAAAAGGATCTGTATCTAAAATATTAGGTTGTCTGACTTTCCCACCTTGAGCAGAGATTATGAATTGTAGTCAGTGAACTTTGGGTTCTGTTGGCTCAGAGTGAACTAGGCACCAAAATACTTTTTGAAAAAGTGCATATACATAGTAAAAAGACCCTGTCTTTAATTATGGGTTTTTTTTCCCCAAAGAAAAGGAAATATTGCTTTTAAAAACAAAATCATAATGAAGATGATCTCTCTGCAAAATTACTTGTGCTACTTGAGATGCATCAATCCATGTGTGACCTCTCTGATTAGAGTTCATGCAACTATACAAATTTCTAAAATTCAAAATGGGAAAATACTTCTGAAAAAAATATTTTAAAGCTTGTAAACAAATTCACCCATGACTTGAAAACAAATAAATATCAAAATTTACATGTGATTTTGGATTTCATCTTGGTTAAGTCTCTCGTTGAAACCTCACTGCTTCTTCCTTCTAGTATCCCATTAAAATCTTCCCTGGCCAGTTCACATTTTTGTTGTCCACAATCAATTCTCTGTCTCCCAGTGATCTTGTTTTAATATTTGCATGCAGCTGTTGTTCAGTTTTCATTTTACTAAGCTGATACATATTGACTTGTTATCACAGAGACAATAGCAATGAGATCTTAAGCAAACAAAGTCCATGGACCTTCTTTGATAACAACTGTTAGCAAACTGAAAGTTTTAGTCTTAAAGTAGGAAGGGAGTTTTTTTCTTACTGGTGCTGTAACATTCCTAGTTTGTCCTTGAGGTTTCTTCATCTCTTCTAAGTAAATCTGAAGCAAAAAAACCCATATGTTGCGTTTCAGTGGGATGTACTTTTTGTTTATAAATGCAAACAATTAAATTCTGTATTATTTCCTTTACTTTCCTTTGCCTTACCCTCTTGACTTTGATTGTGGTGACACAAGTGTCGTGGGTTACCAGCCCCCCCTGGGCTGAAATGGTCAGGCCCAGGTATAGTTCCGGAGAAGAAGCCAATCAAAGGTTATAGTAACGCCTCTGCTAATGACATATTTAAGAAAACGGAAGAGAAGGTGTGTGTCGCAGTAAGAATTCAGCCGCCATGTGAGGAGAGGGGCAGCAGGCCCCAAGTTGGGGGGCCAGGCCCTCTCCCCCGGCCTTGGGCCGGCGGCAGGTATGAAGTCTCTCCAGCCGGGATGTGTCACAGAAACAAACTCCAGAGAGAAAACTGCCCAGCTGAAACATGCTGCAAGGATTCCAGCTCCGGCGGAGAGCAGAGGACGACTTGAGATAACCAGCAGCTTCAAGGTCAGTTCTAGCAAGAGAAGAGTTGAGACGAGGGGGGAGAGGCCCCCCTTCTCTCCCTGCAGCCGGGGAAAAGAGACTGAAAGTTATAAACCCCTGCTGCCTTTAGAAGATAACTGGGGTGCAGAGAGACCCCCAGCAGTTAATGAGGGAATGTGTCCCGGAACAGATGAATGCCTACAGAGGCTGTGACCCTTGTGAGAGGTCTGAATTGAAGCAGAATCTTGCTAGAGACCTGTGGCCTATGGAGAGAGAGTTTTATGCTGGATCAAGTTGTCTCAAGTAGAACCTGTAGTCCCGGTGAGAGATCCATGCTGGTGCAGCTCACTTGTGACCCAAAAGGACAGCAGAGAATGGAAGAGCTGCTGTCCTGGGTGGACCCATAAGGAGAAGGTCTATTTAGGACTATCTTCAGTGGCGATGGGACCCCCACGCAGCAGAGGAAGGACTCAAACCCATTCTCTGTAGTTGTGGGTGAAGACTATGGTGAAATAAGTGTCCTCCTGGAAAGGACCCCACAGAGACAGGGGAAAGGACTCAAAGCCATTATCCCCTATAACTGTGGCACAGACCATAATGGAGTAAGAGTCCCTTTAGAAGCCATGGGTCCTTAAAGGAGGGGATATACCCTCAACCCTGAAGTCATCATGCAGCAGCACCAGCCGAGAGAGAGAGAGAGAGCAGAAAGGAATCTCCAGCTACGACACACTGAACCTGCGTCCTCAGATAACAGAAAGGACACTTTACCAGTGCTACAGCAACTGTTTTAAAGGAAGAACCTTTCTTTCTCTTTGGACTAATACAGAAGAGAAAGAAATGCTTTTGTAAATACTTTACCAAAAGAAGATACCTTTCTCTTAGACTGGAATAAGCTAGGAGAAATGCTTTTGTTACATCTAGCAGCCGGCCAACCGTCCAACTCCCCGCACGGAAAAGGGACTAAATTTGTATATAGCAACCTGATATTCATAAGTTAGTTTAATTAGTGTTATAAGTTAAGTAGTAGTGTTATAATATATGTTATTTCCATAAGATAAGCTAAGTTTAAGTAGTACTGTTGTAGTATATATTATTCCATAAGATAAGTAAGTTTAATTAGTATTGGTGTAGTATGAGTGATTTGTTAGTTTTTTATCTTTCTAGTAATAAATCTTAGTGTTATATCCCTTAAGTCAAGCCTCTGTTTTGTCTGTATAAAACCTCTCTCGACTGATAGTAATTGTGTGAAGGGGGGAGTTTTGAGCAAAAAGGGTTTTGATCCCTGGATAACCCACGACAACAAGCTTCAGGAACAAGGCTCTGGCTTCTATTTGTCTGTTCTTGACTTTGAACATCACAGTTTTAAAGCAGGAAGAAATCATGGTCAGTGTGAGGCCGTGGAAGTCTTGCACAAGATATAGGTCTGCAAAAGATACACCAACGTTTTGACAAATCAGCTTCAGCAATCTTCCCCTCCACACCTCTTGTTTTCTTGAACAGTGCATTTAAATTTTCAGACACAACTTGTGCTATGTCTGTCTAATTTACTTTCTTCCATACACAGACACATAGACACAAACATATCACTTGGGTGTTTTTTATGCTCAGAGAAAACAAACCAGTGTAAGCTGTAATAGAACTGCTAATGAGCTGATGTTATCTACCAAGCTATTTAAAATTCTTTCCTCTTTCTGCTTTGCATTTGGTGGGGTTGTAATTTTAATTTTCAAGTGCAGTCTTATTTCTTCACCTTAGTCTTCAGCTTTCCCATGCTGCTGTGCAAAGTCCATGCAGCCACAAATCACAGTGTTCTGCCTGGAAAGAATCATTTATGCTTCATGGCTCTGTCTTGAGTTGCTTCCATTTCATGGTACCTGGTGTATGTTTATTTTTCAGGGGACTGAGACTATAATGCCTTCCAAAAGCCTAGAGATGGCATGGAGACATGAAAAACCAAGATATTTCCTGTGGTCTATATTGTAAGGCTGTGTTAGGTGGAGGAAGACAATGTGAAAGGGACAGGAGAAATAATTCCTCTGTTGCACATGTTGTATATACATTTTTTATAAAACAGTCAGTATGAAAGTGATAGACACCAGTGAGTTATGTCATAACTTGGACAGTGAATTCATCTTAGTATTGGTTTAATAATTCTTAGTTACATATCCAAAATATAAATCTCCTGAGAGATTTTAATTAAATCCACATTACTACTATTTATTCCATTTGATAATATCTTAAGAACATAAAAACAAGATACAAAGAGTTATAGAGTATGTAAGAATCTTAGCAGTATAATATTTAATAAGGCACATTGAATCAGTTCATCTGCTCCAATGGCAATCTCATCCGTTTTTTGAATTATTATTCACTGCACTTGCTTTCCTATTGCTTTTCCTAATCTAGTTTTAAATGTCTGAACAATGAAACATCTGCTGGAGAATATCCCAACATTCCCTGGGAGAATCATCCAAGCCAACCAAACATTTCCACAGTATACTTTTCAGCCGATCATTTGCTCTGTGTAAAGCTCTGCGTCTTTTATCATTACTATACTCCTTTATCTTCTTTATCTACCTTTTTTTTCTTTTTTTCCTTTATTGGCCTTGTCTTTATTTTACCAAAAATTTTGGTTTTCGGTAGTAAGGTTTCCATAAAGGTATCCTTCTGGTTTTGGATTGCATAAAAAATTTTGATTTTTCTACAATTTTTCATGCTTTTAGTTCTTAGAAAAAAATAGTCTAAACAAAACACTGCTAGAAATATTTCAGAAACTTTCCTTACACTCATAGACTATATATATAAACTAGTTTTTCACACTAATAAAAGACCAAACAAGATTAAATTCGCTGAGTTGGGATTTATTTGTGAAAGTTTTGCAATAATCTAATTATAGATATACTTTGAGGAGAGGCAAACACGAACGAGGATCATTTCTGTGCATTACAGCAAAAGTCAATGGCTGATGTCAGAATTCAGGAATCTGGCAGAAAGCAGCTCATAAGTGCTAAAGGACTTGCATTTGAGCAGTGGATTCAGCTTTATTTAAGAAACAGGTTCTATTGTGTAGGGCACCAAAAGGTAGCTATCACGCAGAGGGCATGTGTGTGTTTGTATGTGTATCATCTTCTTAAATTGTTTAGATAGGTGATTAATAGAAAGGACAATAATCCCAATTTCATGCAAACCTTTGGATAAAATAATTATAAGTGTAATGCAGAGCCTAGAAGATAAGAAGGTCGGACCTGGAGCAGAAATAACTTGCAGGGTAAAGAAAGAGTGAAGGTGGTGAAATGGTTGACTAGATGTGAAACATATTGAAAATTAAATAAAATGGCTTGACTACATTTATCAAAAGGATAAATATTTAGTAGTTGACATTCAATCTACAGTAACTTCAATGAGTCCTTTTGGAAAAGAGTTGAGTGTTGAAGAAGACAGACGGAGGTGAAAATAAAATCCATCTCATGATAATGACCATAATGGTTATTTTCTTAAGCTCATAAGATGTTTGCTTTAATTCTTTCTCCAAGAGGGAAGCCAGTGTGCACACAACAGCCCCCTCAAAAGCAATGCCCCCCACATGAAGATTTTTCAAAATGTGGGACTTGGGAGATTTACCAGCGAGATAGTCTAGTTAGGGAACCATGGACTTATTTCTACCCTAAAATACAGGGTGCAGCATCAAATACTTTGGTTCATGAGCAGGCCATTTGCTTGCAGTTATTGGATAGGTAGGATGGGTAGAGTTCAGAAGCTGAAGGTGATATGCAGGGTCAGTACCTTAACTGCTGATTTACTAAAGGACGACTTGATCCTGCAAAGGTCTTAGAACAATAGGTATAGCTAAACTTCTTTCCAACTAAACAAGTGATAAAACAGAAAAGAGAATTCTCCTGTGCTTGGGATAAGGTTTTTATTGTCCTTACTGTTCCTATTTTAGGAGAAGTGCATATTCTTATCAGGAAGATGTTGCTCCTGCGCACTCTCACTCCATCATATCTCGAGTGAGAACCAAGAAGGTCAATGGTACCCTGTCCTATATCAAAAATAGCGTGGTCAGCAGGACAAGGGAAGTGATCCTTCCCCTGTACTCAGCACTGGTGAGGCCACACCTGGAGTATTGTGTTCAGTTCTGGGCCCCTCAGTTCAGGAAAGATACTGAAGTGCTGGAGCGGGTCCAGAGATGGGCAACAAGACTGGTGAAGGGACTGGAGCACCAGACCTATGGGGAGAGGCTGAGGGAAATGGGATTGTTTAGTCTGGAGAAGAGGAGGCTTAGAGGTGACCTCATCACTTTCTAGAACTACCTGAAGGGAAGTTATAACCAGGTGGGGATTGGTCTCTTCTCCCAGGCAGTCAGCAATAAGACAAGGGGGCATGGGCTTAAGCTCTGCCAGGGGAAATTTAGGCTGGATATTAGAAAGAAATTCTTTACAGAGAGAGTGGTCAGGCATTGGAATGGCCTGCCCAGGGAGGTGGTGGATTCACTGTCCCTGGAGGTTTATAAACTGAGATTGGACATGGCACTTAGTGCCATGATCTAGTAAACGGACTGGAGTTGGACCAAGGGTTGGACTTGATGATCTCTGAGATCTTTTCCAACCCAATTGATTCTATGATTCTATGATTCTAATTCACCTCAGTATATGGTATGGGATTCCATTCACAAACTAAAAAACTTATTCTAAATATTTAGATGTAAAGGTCTACCTCTGAGCTAGATTTCTCAATTCCTGTTACCATCAAGAAAAATCTGAGATTTGATTGAACTATTAAAAAGGGGTGTCTAACACATTCAATATGCTCTAGATAAGTGCTTCCAAATTCCGGTTCAGAGGGGTATAGGCATTGTGTAATCCTGCCAGACCCATGTGGATGTGTCATACTCTCTCATAACCTCAAATGACAGTAGATACTTCATTTCAGACAATTGAATCAAACTGTTTGTTTATAATCACAATAAAGCCTACAGAGCTATTCAGATTTGAAGTTTAGGTATTTATTTTAGGACCAAATATGTAGTTTTCTGGACAACTTGTATTTCAATTAACATCTGTAGACTACTGTGCAAACTGAAATGAATGCTTTCTGTCTGGACAGGTTGACATCACTATCTTCATCATTTCTGTGGGCCATCACTGCACTTGATCCAGTGTACCACACATGTCTTGTACAGGGCTCAGAAACAGAGATAGTGCTTGAGATGTCTCACCAGTGCTGAGCAGAGGGGAAAGATCACCTCCCTCAACCTTCCGGCAATATTTTTGTTAATACAGCCCAGTTGACCTCTGCTGCAAGGGCATATTTTTGGATCATATTCGATTTCTTGCCCACCAGGAGCCCCCCTAGATCCTTATCTTCCAATGTTACTTTCCAAACAATTGGCCCCCAGCTCATCTTGGTACCTGAAGTTATTTTTCCCAAGTTTAAGACTTTACATTTTATTTTGTGGAACTGCTTATGCTGCCTCTTTATGCCTTCTTCATATTCTGGAAATATTTATTTGTCTGGACTTTAAAGTGACTATCTTCCTAACTTGAATAACTTTGTGAACAGCCTTCATCAAGCTTATTGAGAGATCAAAATTCTCTTGCTGCATTGCCCAGAAATGTACCAGTCTGAAAGGTTCTTTACCTTTTTCTGCATAGAATAAACATCCCTTCTATCCCCTTGAAGAATCAAATCTCTCAAAGCATACAGTTACAGTTAGAGAATGCGAGTATTTTAGCAGCATGATGACCCAGAGGAATCATTCCAGTTATGGGAGACCTTGATCAAATTTCATCTTGACCTTGAAGATCCCTCTTTCCAGGAAAGTACTCCAGGTGCTCTCAGTTCAGGGCTCTTCATTGCACAGGTGGCCTAATGAGGAAAAGGTTGGTGATGTGGCATCAAGTTACAGAGATTTTCATCCTTTATAAACTTTAGCCTGTTCATTCATCCAAAAATTATTACGTAATGATACATGTATTCCTGTGTTCTCAACTGTGCAACTCCTCATCAGCTGTTTTCTTAAGACAATCCACAGATGTAGCTGGCAACCTGTTAAAACCTTTTCCTTTCTGCCTGTTTTGTCCCTGTATTCACTCTCACCTTCTGCTGCTGCCTCTGCACATATGCCTGCCTCTTCCTCCTTGTCTCCTTCCCCTGGTCTCCTCTCAAGGCATTAGAGCCAAGAAAGTCTCAGGTTTATAACAACCATGTGATACCTCCTCTACCACCATGTCAATTTAATTTGAAACAATTTGACAACCCCGATGCTAACACAGGATTGGAGACCACAATGATAGTACAACATCCGTCTCTTGTTAAGCTTCCTGCACCTGCTGTTGCTTCTCTCTGTAATTGCCCTAGATCAAGAGACCGATTGTAAATGCGTTAAGTTTTGCTGACAACACAAAGCTGGGGAGACGCAAGAACTCAGGCTTAAGAGGCAAGAAAAATTCAACAGGATTTGCTGGGCTCTGAGCTGTTATGCAGCAAATGAAATTCAGTATTGACAAACACACATTAATGTAATTGGTCAAGGGAAGAGTGGGACTAAAAGAGAAAAACTGCTGACTAGGAAAAGGGATTGTTTAAAAGGGACACTGACATAACATTTGTATCAAGAGCCAATACCAAAATCTCTGTTCAAGTACAGAGAAAGTCTTTGAATGTGAAATAGCTCTTTACCTAACTGGGAGTTGTACATATTGCCTATTTCTGAAATATTTCACAGCATTTCACTGGTGAAGCTGTTGCCTAAATGGGAAACTGAGGCCACATTACCCAATCTTATAAAAACTCACAGAATGTTTGCAACAACTCTCTTTGGTCACTTGCAACCTAAGGAACCAATGTTTTTTGTGAGATCTATACTTATCAAATCAACATCCATAGTGGTAATTAATTATTAGATACTTTGTTGAGCAACAAAACCTCCCAGTACTTTTTTGATAGAGTAAACCTCACACTCCTGACTGTACTATTATCTGAATGGGTTGCGTGTGTCCCTCTGAGCTGGATTATTTAAGGACTAGTTTATCACAAATAAGTAAGGATGTGATTCATCTTTCTAACTTCAGTTGTCTAAAATGTAGAGGTCTAAGTCTGATTTCATTACCTAAGAATTCCTTCATGACAGTCCAGAATAGAGAGAAACAGACATTTCCAGAGATTGATTCGTATTAATCTAGGTTTGATATATATCTTAAAGTAAGACAATCACTCCTGGAAGCATTTATTGATCAGTTCATCTATGTTCGGACAAATGAATCCCACCTAGTAATCCAAACTGTTCCAGCAGAAACATACCTTTTTAATTGTTTCTTTTTACGTCCCTTCTCTTTCTTCTTTCTTAGCCTTCACTGACAGCAAATTGCCATTTTTCTTCTAACATGTATGTGTCAGGTGAATTTCAGTTCCATGAATCCCTTGGATTGAAAACATGAAGTGATGAAAATCACCTAAAATGTAAGAAAAAGGACCTTTTTTTCGGCTCTGGTCTGCAGTTCATGAGGATCAATGACTATCAGTCTTCGTTTGAACTCTCTCACTTTTCTTGCCGTGATGAAAACTTCAAATTTTTGGAAGTACTTTCCTATACTAACACAAGCCCTGTCCTTTAGCTGTTCTTCACTTCTTTTCTAGTCCAGTGCTCATTTTATCAATCTTCTCCTGCATGCTCACATGGGTGTGCTGAGTTCACTCTATGTTTTACCAAGGGCTTGTCTGTTTACTGCAGCATTATATACTTGTTTGCAGCAATGGTCATGCTCTGCTTTACATGTGTGTCTGCAGCATGTGTGTTGAGATTCATGTTACCTCATTTCCGTCAAACTCCTTGAGCCAGGGCACGAATCTGAAATGAAAAAGAGATGATTAATTTAGCCTGAGTGCAGCATAGGGTTACGAAAAAATGCTGGAAAGTACAGAATAAGCTGTGATCTTAGAGGCTATGAATAAAATTTCTCCAAGCAGGGAAGGTTTTTGTACTTTAAAATCAAATCTCAGTGACTGAATTTGGGCCATCATTAATTTATGACTATGCAAGTCCACTCCTATTATTTAATCCTGGTTGCATGCTCAGACTCTAGCTCTGCTTTTATGCTTTTTTGGTACCCAGACTCAGCCTCTAGACCATGCCTATGAGATATTCACACTGATAATGAGTTAGGGGGCTGGGCAATCACCATCCAGATGAAGTTCATCAAGAGACAGTACCAGATTCTGCACCTGGGATGACACAACCCAGGATGTACAGACAGACTGGGGAATGAGAGGCTGGAAAGCAGAGCCAGGAAAGAGTCCCGGGGGGTCCTGGTCAGTGGCCAGTTGGCCATGAGCCAGCAGTGCCCTCAGCCAGGAGGTACAACCCTGTCCAGGGAGGCATCAGGCCCAGCATCGCCGGCCGGGTGAGGGAGGGGATTGTCCAGCTCTGCTCTGATCTGGGGCAGTCTCACCTGGAACATTGGGGCAGTTCTGGGCACCACAATGTAAGAAGGATATTAAACTATTAGACAGTGTCCGAAGGAGAGCCACAAAGATGAAGGGCTGTAGGAGAAGCCACATGAGAAGCAGCTGAGGGCATTTGGTCTATTCAGCCTGGGGCAGACTGCAGGGAGACCTCACTCCCCTCTACAGGTTCCTCATGAGGGGAAGAGGAGAGGCAGGCACTGATCTCTTCTCTGTGGTCACAGGACTTCAGGGAATGGCCTGAAGTTGTGTCAGGGGACAGTTCGGTGGGATATTCGGTTTCTCAACCCCGCGGGTGGTTGGGCACTGGAACAGGCTCTCCAGGGAAGTGGTCACAGCACCACCCCTGACAGAGTTCAGAAAGTGTTTGGGTGATACTCCCAGGCACATGATGTGACTCTTAGGGATGTCCCTGTGCAGGGCTATGGGTTGGACTTGATGATTCTTGTGGATTCCAACTCAGCATATTCTGTGATTCTATGACTTGATTCCCATCAAGAATGTGCTAACAGGTCAAACTCAGGCACAGGAATCAACCCTCATGCTGAGTATCTGGACACAAACTCTTCCTGATATTGGAAGCACGGACTTGAATGATGAGAGTTGAGTCAGTTCACAGATCAAGCTCAAGCCTATCATTACTATCATTACAGTAAAGTAAGACTAGTGGAACCTGCTGCTTCTCTCCACTAACATTAATATCCCAGCTTTAATCCTCTTGCACTTCAGATCTTTTCCGTAAAGCAAGAACAAAGTTCCGTGATATGGATGACAGCAGGGCTTGAAATGACCAGACAAATCTTCCATCACATGAATAAGGCAGGATATAAGGATGTTAATAAAGAATGTTAATAAAGGAAAAGTAGAGAAAAGTATTCCCTGTTCCTCAGTGCTCACTTGAAATTGCTCCGTAATGGTAATGCTTGCTTCAGGCCTTGAGGTAAGGCCATGTTTAAGGGTGTGCAAAATAAGCTTATGCCTACTTCAGGGAAAAGTTAAAAGAGGGGGGAGCAAAAGTGACTTCAATAACCAGAAGCATTCATTGTTCACTAATGGTCATTTTTTATTGAAAACATTAGCAACTTACCAAGGCTGCAGATTATAATTTTCTTGGCATTTTAGGTGGGAATGATGAACTTAACAGGGAACATGACAAAATACACTTCTATGTGTCTCCAGGAATTAGATTCAAGACTTCTGGGTTGGTATAATTTGATGGTAAATTCTTATGTCATAATCTATTTGAGGACTCTAATCTTAACTCTGGTAGGTTTGGTTAACCCTATCATGATACATTGAGCAAATAACTGAAATTCAAACAGAAAATTAAATATTACAAGGATTCTTCATTCTTGAAAGATATCTTTTGTTTG
Organism: Pachyramphus minor; assembly: GCA_013397135.1. Lineage (NCBI taxonomy): Eukaryota > Metazoa > Chordata > Aves > Passeriformes > Tyrannidae > Pachyramphus > Pachyramphus minor. The sequence continues at coordinate 826,569 of VYXB01001551.1, read as the reverse complement.
ATATTTTCAAACACTTTTTAAAAAAAATAAACCAGCAAATCTCCATTCACTCCTAATCCATTAATTGGTGCTTTTGCACCACTTCCAAATTTGATCATTTTTGGTTTCACACCAGTCAGCAATAACACGGGCAAGAGCTTAGGACAGGACAAGCACTCCTTGGAAGATGTTAGCAAGCTGTGAAAATCAACTTTTTGGCCTGGAGTAAGAGTTTACTTTTCTAATTCTCATTTTATATCACGGAGGGAGGTGAGACAGCATTTGCCCCAGAACAGAAGAAGATAATTTATCAGATGGATTCCTACTGACTCTTCAAACAGCCTATTGTGACCTTTGGTTATTAAACCTTTTGACTGTTAGTTAATTTCAGCAGTGGGGAGGCTATTAGCTGACCGGCTAGATTCCCTGCCCAGCATCTGCTAACCAATGACCTGTGATCTGGGCAATAAAACTGAAATTACATCTGGACAATAAATATATTTTGGCTTTTAACACAATGAGAGGTCCCATCCTGCCTCAATTTCTTGATTTTTTAAAGGTATGCCAGAAAACATGTTACTGTGTCCTAATGAGGTAACTTGATCTTGGCCTTTATCCATCCATGAAATGTCTTTTTCCATAGGCTATTGATGCCAGGAATTTGTAGTTTTCTTGGGGACAGAAAAAAGGGAGTTGGGAAGAAATAAATAGCAACAGCAACACAGCATACAAGTCAAAAGAATAAAAATTATTATTTCTATCTTGTTGCAAAATGGAGAATAAAACTTTGTTTTGGAAATGGCATGTGTTTATCAACAGACATCTTAGTGTTTATGAGCTGAATGGACACTTATGTATAAGAAAGAGGAGGTAATTTTGTTATCAGGAGGAAATCAGCCACATGTTCAATACTAAAAGAATAGCCCTTTAGCAGTAGAACTAGAAATTATTCATGTAAACTGTAAAAAACTCTTAAATTATGATATCTCTTCTAGCAGCCCTGGTGACCATCAAAACGGAGACTAGGGGGTGAAATATGGCCACTTCATAAGTCTGGTGCAGGAATGGTCTTGTAAGAAGAATGCTTCGAGTGCTTATTCATCATTGTGACACGTTCATAGATCTGTAATGAGGGCTCAGACATTTAAAGAAACCTACAAAAGTTTAATGATCCAAATGTTTTTGGCATGATAGAATCATAGCATCTTAAATTGGAAAAATCCTCTAAGATCACTGAGTCCAACCATTTACCAAGCACTACTAAACCCACCTCTAAACCACATCCCTAAGCACCACAACTAAGCATCTTTTAAATACCTCCAGGATTGGTGACTCAATCAATTCCCTACACCGAGTCACATTGTTCCACTGCTTGACAGTCCTCTTAGTAAAGAAATCCAATCTAAATCTCCTTTGGCACAACTTGAGGTCATTCCCTCTCATCCTATCCTGTGTTACTTGGGAGAAGAGACCAACATTTAGAGAGCGTAGATGCAGATAGCCTTCAGCCCAACAAGTTTGTGGTTAAACTTAGAGATTTTTTTTTTTTTAATTATAAAAAACAGAATTGAAATTCAAATATTTTAACTACAATTGCAACCTGTATGGACATTTTAGTCCAAAGCTTTTATAGCTGTTCACTCTTAAGACTTTAAGGAGCTGGGGGGGAAAAAACCACAAGAAACCAGGCCAAAAGAAACCAAATCAAGAGAAACCAAAGTAAAATGAACCAAACTAAAAGAAACCAAATCAAACCATGCCAAACTAAGGCAAAAAAAAAAGAAAACAAAAAAAAGAGAGAGAGAGAGAGGAAAGGAAAAAGTATTTTACTATGCTTTCTCTATGATCTTTATGATTCAGATATGACAACGTAGATCTCAGTTAAAAGTGGCAGGCTCTGAAGAGCAATAAGCCCTCATGGAGTTTCAACATTTTGGAGAAATGCTTGAGACCTTGCTATATAGTTTTTCCGTGTTAAGTGCATATCTGTACATCTTCCAATGAGACCTTCTTGTGTTGTGTTATTATTCAACTGCTTTTGTTACAGATGACAACTGTCTGTGACAGCAGAATGAAACAGCAACCTAAATTCAGCCCTTGTAAATTTAAGCTTTTAAAGTCATGGTCTGAAGTAGAAGCCCAATAGACAAAACTCCCTCCAGCTACAGTGATGGAAGCTTGAGAGCTCAACCAGTTTAATCAATTTAACATCTCTGTGATGCAGCAAGAGTGCATATTTGTCTCTCTCTAAAGACAACCACCTTTGGTTAAAGTGTTTCAGGGAGACAGATGGAGTCTTAAGTTAGGGTGCATGATTTGGCCTCCATTACAAAAAAATTAAAAAAAAAGAAAGCCCTAAAAACTAGGAGTTGGGGTTTTCTTATTATTTTTTTAAGTTTCCCATGAATACCTTTTTCCCTCCCCATTCTTTCTCTGGTTTGTAGTTTGCAGACTTTCCCCTAAGTACAAGGTTGAGGATGTAATTACGACTGAAGGAAATGCAGCATTTAGCTTCTCTTTAAGGCTTTTTGGTAGCACACCACATTACATTTCTTGCTTGTCATTATATTCTGCCAGCTTTTGCTTTTTTTTTTTTTTCCTTCAGTTTTGCTTGTATGCATTATTCATTGGACAGAAGAAAAAAAAAGGGAAAAAAAGAAGAGAAAAAAAGAGAAGAATAATTTGCATTTCCTGATTGGAAGCCAGGGATTATTCATCATTGCCCTGTACATCTCTTATAAAGATGATAAATGAATGTATATTAACTGAACCCTAAAACAAAATAATGTGTTTTTCTAAAAGTTTTGCAGAGCTGCATTTCCATTGTAATTAGTTTACTTTCTTTAATCAAGTACTGTTAAAGCACCATCAAAATGAAAGCTGAATTCTGAATTGTTTAAAGGAGGTGGGAGAAAGTAATGGACTATTCAGTGGGTTTTTTCTTCCTCTTTTAGGACTACTGAAAATAAATAAATGTAGGGTGTCTCTTTAAAATAATAATAAGAAAACAAATACCAAAAAAACTTTACAAAAAAATCAAAATCCCAAATCCAACAAAGATAAATCAAAATAAAACAAAGACAAGAACAACAACAAAACTAAAAAGCCTATTCAAGGAAATGAAGACTTTGATGATGAAGAATTATGATAAAAATGCTTACTCTGGGGCAATCAGATGACCACAGTGGAAATAAAACTTGTTAAAAACATATTTGCCTCATAGGAGACTTAATAATAGTTTATACTCCTCCAAACAGAAATGAGGAAGAGATAGGTCTTATCATAATTTTTTTTTTGCTACCTTGATTTATTGAGCTGTTCAAGGTTTAAACAAGGCACTTGGCCTCCAGTACAGGTTTGGACCCACAGTGCTGTTGTTCCCAGCCATTCCCTCTCTGTGCCTCTCCTGCCATGCTCTACAGCTGATTTTGGCTTTAAGCTAAACAGGACATTATCCCATATGAAATGTGATCTCTCAGTGAAGTAAAACCCCTCTGTGGTGGTAAAATTATAATAAAGAGATAGTTGGACCATGTAAGACCTGTTTGGGGACAAACTAAAAAAGACAAGGAAAAAAGAAATGTTGTGTGTAAATGTTTTGAAGAAGTGAGGTTGGTTTAATTCTTTAGTAAAATGTGTTTCCCATAAAAAATTTAATGTTCCCTAAATGTTCTCATTCTCAGCAAGCCACAACTAAAGATATCAAAGAAATTAATAAAAACAGGGCTACTGAAATTACTTCGGTTTACATTTTCTGAATATACTCCATTTTGTTGTCTTTGTATTCACTTTTTCTTTCCAAATCTTCCCACTCCTTCCTTTTATTTTTTGGTAATGTTCTTTTTTCAAAAAGACAAAAATAAATAATATATAATTTTTAAATGCCTTAATATTTTTAATTAAAAATAATTATATTATAAAAGACAAGGACTGGAATTTTTATTATTTATCAGTCCTAAACCAGTCTGAATTACTTATTCTCAGATCATGATGGAAAACGGCTGTCATTTATTTTTCTTAGCATGATACAGCAATTACATTCCAGAAATTAAGAACTGCTGAGAACTTTCATCAGCATTGACAGAATTTTGCTGTTTTCATTGTTTGGCAAAGTAAGAAAATGGGACTCAAAGACTGGGTTCCCAGCACCCAGAGGGAGAAATCTCTGGTGCTATAAATGGTTCCCTGGAGAAACTCAGCTCAGTGCTCTCACAAAGCAGGACATTTTCAGACTATTATTTCCATTAAACACCAAATTAACTGCCTGTAAACTTGTTCAGTTATTTGTTTTTACTGGCCTGTAAAAGCATAAAATATAAATACATAAATAAATATTTATAATGCATGGATAACAGTGCTAACACATGCCATAAGCCATGCCAGGAAAAAGGAAATAAATCAAGTTTCGTGGCTGAGAGATGCCACTTGGCTTGATTTGTAATAAACAACTTCACTTATTGTTATGCAGCTTATTCCTATATATTACTTTGTATTAGAATTTTACTCAGACCTTTTCATTGTGCTAGCCACTCTTCAAAGGCGAGTCACAATCTTTAAGGACTAAAACCATGCCATCCAAAATTAGGCACTTAATTGAAGCATCTAAATTAGGCTTTCTCAGTGGTCAGTTCAAGTCATTTAAAAAAGCCAGAACCAAAACCCGGGTTTCAGCCAGCTGTGGACCTCAGTAATATATGTAGTTAAAGCCTTGCTGTTTAGACAGACAAGACAAAGTAAGGCAAACACAGACTTGGTCAGCATGAAGGTAAGGTAAGGACCATCCTCTTGTCATGATAATGCCAGAACTAATAACCTCTTCAATTGGTCAGAAGTTCAACTGTTTTGGATAGATCCTATAGAGCAGAAGGCCAATGCAAACAGCTGTGTTTTCTGAGATGAGTGAGAGCATATTCTCCTTGTGTGTGTGACAACTAGACACATATTGCATGGCCAAGACAAGAACCTTTTCTAAAAATATAGATGGAAATTTCCAGTTATAACCTTTTAATCAAAGTGGTTTGCACCTTTCTGAAGAAAAGACTTCTGGATTGCATGAATTTCTCATTTCTTCAGCAACTCTTTGGTAGTCTTCCCTTCCAACTGTGAAGTCTTCTACATGAGAAATTACAGTCACAATCCTGCTACTGAAATAACTAGCCAAGAGAAAAATAGAATAAGATCCCATGCTGCTCTTAAGGGGTAATGGGCTAAGCTGCAGCTAGCGGGGAACAGCAGCTTAAAAATGTGAGATTGAGTTTGCCATTTTGGGAGGAAAGTCTCTGGAGAAAACGAGGGCACTCTGTGGGCTAACATTTGCAAAACCGTGGTTCAGAGGAGTGTCAAAGGAAAGTGATTACTAAACCATTGAGCTCCAATGCCAAGTCATCGTGTGACCTTCAGTAACTCCTCCTCCACTGCTGAGTTTATCTCACATCTTCCCTCTTCCTTTCCCTATTTTGCTAGAGCTCGGTTTGCAGAACACAACTTTTCTTACATGAGTAGTCATGGAGTGGGCAAGGCATTGGAAAGCATGTCTTCCTCTCAAGTTTTCAGTAAGGAAAGCCTGAGTCCAGCCCTGGGTTGGGATCAACAGGGCTAACACACACTGTAATTTAGCCTTTGCATGCAGTAAGAGGTGAATACACTATTTTCCTGCAGGGGTGTTTGCAGTGATTCATTCCTTCAGATGTGTGGCACGTTAGGTAATATAGCCTGAGTACTTTTATTATTACTTCCATGGGAAAACATCAGCTGATTTATCTGATTAAAATTTGAGGTGGCAGCCATAAATAAACAAAATACTCAATAAAGTCTCATTAATTTGGGCACTTGTTTCTTTTGTTAATTTTAAAGCATTTCTTGACATTGTGTAATGTCATTGCAAGTAACTCATGAGAGCTTTGGGGTTTTTTTTATTACTGCTTAGTTTAAATATAATTTACTTTGTCCCATAGCTAGCAAATTTCTTCCTGTATTATTCCACACAAGTTGCAGAGGTCTCTAAGCATCATCCTTGGTCATTAGGTTATTTCTTACACAGCTTTTCTGGTAGTTACTCACAAACTGATAATTGCTACCAAATAGATGCTCTGCAGTGTGGGGCTGTCATTTGTTTGTACTTCCCTTTGGCTTATAGCCCTGTGGTCCTCTCTCAGGCTCTGTCTACATGCCAGCGTGCTGTAATGATAAATAACATTATCGACCTATAGGTATGCATAAAACATTAGATGGATCGTATGTTTTCCGGACTGCTCAACTTTCATGAACTGCATCTCAAGTTACTCTGATCAGGTGCCTTAGTTCTGACACCATTGGTTTGGAGTGAGTAGAGGAGTAACATGGGCAGAAATACCTCAACAAATCTCAGCCAAAAAAAAAAAAAAATAATTCTCTCTTCTCTTTATAAGCCGAATAGTTGTTTCAATTAATTTCCTGGGCAGCTGAATTAAAAAACTTGCCTTTAAAAAAACAGTGCATACTGATAAGTTTAAAATGTAATTTTTTTCCATCCTCATTTCATTAAACAGGTACAGTCAGAGCACTTAAGTTTAGTAATAGAAGAGCTTAATTTAAAATCTTTTTAACTCCAATAAACATATGAACATTTTATATATTTGAAAGGGTTTGTTTTGTTTTGTTTTTCAAAATTCATAAATGATATTATGAGGTTAAATTTAATTTTCAGTGGGATCCCAGAAATCAGAGTACTAAGGCTCTTGTATTTCAAATAATATGAGACTTTTAAGCATGAAAGACACAAATTAAAATTAACTTGCCTCCTAATGCCTTTAAGAACCTGACTTTTTCAACATATAACTGCTTTGCACCTAAAGTGTGTTTGTTTTCTCGCATCCCATGTGCTTGTATGTATTTTAGTGTTTGGCTATATATATAAAATTCATATAAAGGTAAGGGGGGAGGGGAAAATATATATTTATTATAGTGAAAAAATATTTTTCATTTGTTTTTGAGAGAAAAAAAGTTATGTTTCAATTTTGCAGAAGTAGAAAATGTAATACTGAAAAGATGTCCAATTTATTTTTGTCTGGTTGTCACTTAAATTAATTCATATCATGCACATTACAAAAATCATTCAAAGTGTAATGATTTAGGATCAGGCCCTTATTTCTTCCCAGAATGCTACTGACATTAATGAAAGGAAAGGAAATAATAAAAGGAAACAAAATAGGTGACAAATCTTTCGATGAAATAACTGCCAAACAAGCAGAATAATTTATGTTAGACGAGTGGAAGGTCATCTGGCCCAACCCTTTACTCACAGCAGGACCTTAGCATAATATGAGTTTAATATAACATGGGGTCAATTTTGTATTAATTCTTTAAAAAAAATAAATTAGATGGGTCTGGGAAAGAGATATAGGCAGGCCAAGTCCTGATTTACAACCACAGAAAGATAAACTTAGTCCTAAACTGATATACTAAACATTTAAAAATTAACCTCAAATCTTACTTGTACAGCTTTCTATCTTAAAAAAATCATTAGATTAAAATCTTACAGCCAAGTCCCATGGCAAAGATATTGTTAAGAGATAATTAAGGTGAAGAACAGACACACAATTTCTTATTTAAAATTTCAACACCAACTCTAGCAGTATCTTCCTTGGGTATGAATTGAAAGAGGTTTGTTCATTACAAATTCATTAAGAAACTTGCATTCAGCTATTCATTCTTTGGAGATATATTCCCTACCCCTTATGCAGTAAAGGAATTAAACCTTCTTAGAGTTTTACATCTCTGAAAGTATTTTGTGGGGAATCTGAGCCCTTCTTGCCTAATCAAAGGACTTTTTTTTTCAGTTTTTGTTTCCCTGGAACCAGGAAAATTTTGTAACTCATGTTGAATTTGGAATTCGTTCAAATACCATCTTATTCCCCTTTGTAGCCTTCTTGCTAATCAAAAAAACTATATGACCCTTTTTCATCTGAAGAATCCATCAGATTACATGTATATATTCAAGGCTAAATGAATGAAAAGTGGCTTATGCCTCATATTAAAATATTAGGTAAATAGGAACAAATGTTGTTTTTTAGATGGGTTGTTTTTCTTCCCTTCTCTCTCTCTTTTACTGCCAAAGCTCCAGTAGAGTATGAATGCAGAATATCGGCCCATCTTCTAATATATGCAGCATAATCTTCTTAAAATGAGTTTTCACTTCAAGGAACAGAAGGGCTTAGAGATGAGCAGCATGGCTTTTTTGTATTTGGCATCTCATTATACTTAGTACCATTTTTTTTCTTCTTAGAACAATTGAATATCATTAGTGAAGGGAAATTCTCCCTATATGTTATTAGGGATTTGTTCGGTTTGGTTTGGTTTTGTTTTTTTTTTTTCCCTTTTGGGGGGCATGGGGATGAAAGTGAATAACTCTTTTTATTCATTCATGGGGAAGAGGAAGGTGGTTTTATATTTCATATTCCTTCATCCCAACATAATGTTTTCCCCTTACTGTACAATCTGACCTCAAATAATTCTATGCAAACATTGACAAATAGGCATTTACATGAATTTAGGATGTGAAAACAGGGAAGTAAAAATATTGCACAGAGGGGTTTTGGATTTTTTTTTTTTTTTTTTTGGTGGTTATTTTGGGTTTTTTTAGTCAAATGGCCTGAAATGCAATTTGAAGAACTGAGAAAATCTTTGGTATGTTTGAATATAGATTTAATTTATTATGGCTTCTTGGCCAAACTCAAACACAGCATCAGTTTGAAATCCAGCATCTTCCCTTGGGAAACCTCAGCTGAGTTCTTTACAGATTAAAGCCAATGAAGCTGGACCAGCAGACAATTTGCCCAAATATCTATTTGCATGGATAGTTTGTACTACATTAGTGCCTAGTGGAAATTCAGTGATTTAATATATCTCTTATATGTTTAATTATTTCTTTTAAACAGGTTGGTTGGAGAAGGTAGGATGTTTACTCACGTCCAGCATAATATTGTTATATTGCAAACACTATAAATGCAGGGAGTTGATACTGGTGGAGTAATAATTAATTATTTAATTCTACCCAATATAGAGTGCCATAATCCATGTCATGAGTTCTGCAGGCCACTGATCATCAATTAACTTGTGTCATACCCATGAAAGATAGGAAGGATATGAAATAGTAAATAAGAGGAAAGTGCTTATGAAAAAGTTAATTCTTAAATCCAAGGCTGTAACTTTGTGTTACAAACAATAGGAATGCCCACACGGGTTATCTCATTTTCTGTTTTGTCTCTGATAAAGATGGAATTAAGACACAATGCAGAAAGTACCAAAATCTTTTAAAATTACACAGAAAATAATGGAACCACTGGCACACCTGTAGAGACCAGCACAGAAAGACCTCCTTGGCAACAGAGATTTAGCTGGTGGGACACTCTATTTTTGTGCTTAATCCCTTCAACCCAATGCATATCCTTCCTGTACTTTGGAGACCTGCAAGCTGTGTGAGACCCACTGCCATAAACCTCCACCAGATGCTAGGTTATGCTAGGTTCCAGTTCAGCTCAGCTTGATTCAAATAGGCAGCTAGCCAAAAATGGCCTCAGCTTCATTTCAGAGCTTGAACTGCTGTACTCACTGGTCTTGGCACACTCTTTGCTGTCAGCGAGCACACGGATGGAAACCATCTCTGAACTAACCATTTTCTATTGTCGATTTTTCACAGCCACTGCTGCCTGTGCTTGTCCTTCCAAAATGTACACATCTATCAAGTTTGCTAAGCTTCCTAGAGAGGATCACGTCTAGAGAATGATTCTTTAGTCTTCGTTTTGATCCACCATTGAAAGTTGCGTGTATTCCTTACTGATTATAAACATGCTGTGATTCTTTTATAGGAGTGAGGTTCAGCATAAAACAAATTAATCCATCGTGTAATTTCCTACACGTGAACTAGAGTTTTCAGAGGAGTTATAAATAATACGTTTAGTGGCGTTTTCTTCAGCTTATAAAACAGGGCATTGATATTGCATGATGCCCTAGGTCTCCAGCTAACAGTGTACCATAGCCTCACATCATATCTACCAGTCCTGTGTGGATAGCTCTGATACCCTAACACATCTTAAATGTTACTGGATTCACTTGTGTAGTTAAATGAAATTGATGCTCCAACTGAAATTGAAATTGATTCTCTGGAAGTGTTCAAGGCCAGGTTGGATGGTGCCCTGAATAACCTGGTCTAGTGGAAGGTGCCTTTGCCCATGGCAGGTGGGTTGGAATGAAAAGATCTTTTAGATTCCTTCCAATTCAAACCATTCTATGATTCTATGGTGAATCAATGATTGGCTAGACCTTCCAGGGACTGTAACAAAACCTAGACACCTGCTCATCATGTTAACAACTGAGCTTGAATGTCTTAATCTGGAAGCCTAGTTTTGCTCTGAAGAACACCCGGAGTTTTTTTCCAAATGAAAGATAAATCTTACTTGAGAAAGAAATTTTTTTCTTCACCTTGTGTGCTAAATAAATGCCATCAGAAACAAACTGAAGTGATGCAGTGATGCAGTCAGAGATTCTTGTATCTGATTTAATCCACTCCACTCTGGGAGCCCCATCATGTGCCATTTGTGGGGGGCATGTGCCACTGTATGCTGCATAAGGCAGAAAGGGAGAGCTCTGCTTCTCTTTCACTGGGGAGTGGGAGAAATCTGCAGAGGTTGATTTTTGAAGTATATGGTAAAGAAAATAAAGTTTTAAAAAATATGCCTCTATCCCCAACAATTCTTCACATGCAGCCGAAAGGAGGAAATTGTGCTCAGTAGCTGTCAACTGGATTGCAGAAAAAACTCCAGTAATGATGCCCTGTCCATGGAGACTTTACCAGCCTTTCTTGCAATTGAATGTTCTGACCTTCTCAAGTCCCATTTTACAAAATAAATAAAACACAAAATAAATACATAATCCTTCCATTTTGACTTTAAGAACAAACTGAAAATTATATCAGTTAAAATAAAAAATGCTTCACCTAAAGAATACAGTAATTGGAGAATGTGTCTCTCTTGCCAGGCAAAATAAGCTGCATGAAAATGAGCAGTGGAAAAGAACAAAAATAGCAAAACAAAACTATATTATAAAATTATCTCTTTTAACTTTTCTCTTTTTTTTAATTTCCTTTAGTGAAATTCTAGGGTAAGAGAACTGACTACTTGTATGTGATTAATTTAGGGAAGTGCTTACTGAAAATTAGTGTTTGACAGGTTTCATAAGAGGTTACGAAGATAGCAAATTACACAGAGGCAGAAAGAGAACTAGAAAAAACATTTGAGAATGAGGAGAACAGAAATTTGTGTATGTAATTTGTATAAAATCTTTCTGGACTTATTTCAGTAGTTGCTTTATGCAGTAAAGAAACACAGCTTGAAAATACTGGCCTGAAATAACTGAAGTAAGATGATAATATATTTTGTTGTTGCGGTGGTGGTTGTTGTTGTTTTTGTTGAGAGAAAAACCATAATTTCCACATATTTCTACTTGTTACAGATTGGGGGAAAAAATCTAAACCAAGTTTTGCTTATTTTTTTTCTGCAATTGGTTTAAAAAATACTTAGACTTTAGCCAAACTGAATGCTCTGTTTTGATTGAGGCAAAGTGGTTCCTTCTGTGTTTAGCTTTTCTCTTTCAGTGAATAACAAAAAACTCTTAAGAAAATCCCAAATCTTTAATATCATATTTTGAGTTTCTTGAAATATTTTAGCATCACATCTTTCTGTATGTTTTGATATCTACAGAAATTTTGTACAAGAAAATTGTCCACTATTCATTCTCAATGTATATGTGCTTGGATATGAAAACATTCTCTTGTTAATGAAAGACAAATCCCAAACCTTGTTGATATCAGTGGGGATCTGCCACTGCTTCAACAGTATCAAGTTACTCCAGACTAGAGCAGTTCCAGCAGTTAATAGTAGTGATCACTTGTAGTGATCCTGTTCTCAACCCAGTCTCTATAAGTCACATGCAGTTTTAAGAGGATAGGAATGCCAATTTATTCTAGAAAATGGACCTTCTAGAGGGTTTAATTGCCAGCCATTGATACTGCATTTGGTGGACAGGCAGTCTAAAATAACTATCTCCTAACATAGGTAGTGTGGGTGTAAAAGATTTGGTGGAGCAAAAGAAGTTCTCTAAGGTGAGTTTAGGTGGTTACCCAGGGTCCTCATTGTGTTTGTACGTTAGTTGGCTCTCAGGCTGGGATCTGCAGGGAATTAGTTTCATTTGAATGATAAACCTGCTCATACGACCAGCAAAGGTGGGTGGCAAAGGCAACAACAGGTTCTCAACGTCCCCCTCCTCACCTGACCTGGGGACTCAGTAACTCTCTGGTTTAAAAACAGAGAAAATATTACTGAAGTTTCATTTCTTAATTTATCCTTAAGTATGGAGCTGTGATCTTGTGCTTGAAGACTGTACCAAGGGAAAGAAACCTCTGTTTTCTGTTTGGTAGTTCCAAAGATCTTCTATGCAGCTGTGAGAATATCAGTTCATTTCCTGTATATTTTTCAATTTTTTCTTTCTTTTTTTTTTTCCTTTTGTTTGCTTTTTTCCCTATGCAGACCATAAAGTTTTCAGAATGAGTGCTGTATTTTCATGCAACCTTCTAGACGTGCAACATAATGGAGCCTCTGGGGCTTACAGCAGAATGAACAATAATTGCTTTAATTCATTGTGCAAATAGAAAAGAGCTTCTCAAAAATGGCTGTCAGAATAGGATGAAGTCTATTATGCATATTTATTTCTGCTAAGATTTGTAAATATTTTAATAGGTTTGTGTTTTATCTGGGCAAAATTTAGTTATCAATTATTATAGTTCATGAGCAAAATATCGTCTGCACTATGTGTATAGGGTAGTATTAGTCACTCTTATGAAAAATGTAAGCAAAGCAGTTGGAGTAAAAGATAAGCAGGAATAAGGGCTATTTTGCTTTTATTTTTCTGTACTACATGACACAGAATTTCTCCAGTTATACAACTGCTTTTGGAAGATGAGTAAATTGATTTGGCTAATAAGAAAAATAATTCCTATTGCCTCTCCTCAAACAGGTATGTTTGATAATACTGGTATTCTTTTTGATTTTTTTTTTCATGTAATTTCAAAGTGTGTTTATTTTTTGGGGGGAACTCACGCAAAACTGCTCTTAAAAAAACATTCATTACAAATTGGAAAATAACAGTGAGATTTTATGTTTAAAGGAAAAGTCAGTGAGAAAAATATCTTTTCCATTTTTCTAAAAAAGCCATTCCAAACTGTGTCTAGGATTGGAGGAGATTTAAAAAATACCAGTGCTAATGTCATTCAGACTTCAATGGGTACATAAATAATATTGAGACTAAAATTTAGAGCCTCTTTGCTTCTAATTCTATCCTAATAATTTACTTTTTCTGGTTTAAAAGTTATGCAAACAATTCAATTAATTACAATAATTATATCTACTTTTGAATGTTCTTAGTTTACAGATAATTTAAAGTATTTTTCACAATGTTTTAAGATCAAGTAGGTATCTAAGAGCTACTTCATCATGATTTGTACACTATGTGCATAAACCTGTCCTATTTATTCAGTGTTCATCAAAGAGAAATTAAAGATTTAGGACATGTTGTAGTTAAGATTTTTCTTGAACATTCCAAATTTCTTTTCAGAATTTTGTAACAATTTGATTTACTTAAGAATAAATTGTATTAATTTTTTTTTGGTTAAAACAAAATGTTTTGGCAAATTAAAATGAAATATTGAGTGAAAATATTGACTCAAAATTAAAGGTGAAAAAAAAAGTTGATGTGAAACATAAATTGTGTATCAAAATGGTATCATAAATTGAAACACCACACAAATTCTACTTTAATTCAAATTCCAATTCAAAAGAAAAGGATTAAATCTGAACAGAGCTTTAAAAAAATATATTATTCCATTCCAAATTATTGCTTTTCAAGATCAGGATGATCATCAGAATGGACAGTCCCTACATAAAAGTTTGAATGCAGTGAAATCTCATTTTTTGCAGGAAAAACTTACAGGCAAACAATCATTTTTCAACAGAACATTTTGTCTCTAGCACGATTCCTTACATATCCATCTTGGATGTGTCTGAACTAGGTCCTCTGGAGCATTTTTACCATTTATTATGATAATAAAACTCCAGAGAGATGTGTTTCATAAGCAGCTACTTTGTTAAGGAGATTGTTCTCAGGATGTCACAAACAAGGTCCTAAGTTTCAGGAAAAGAGGACACAAACAAGAAAAACCCAATAAGCAATTGAAGAAAAATGTTAGAAATTAGCTAGGTACTGTTAAAAAAAAAAAAAACAAAAAAACAACAAACCAAAAACAACAACAAAAAAAACCCCAACAAACAACTCCGTTGTAATAAAAATTTGCAAGGATGTGAAAGAATAATTATCAGGCTGATCTTAAGTTAATGTACAGCACCCTGTATACAGAGAAAGGAATATTTGGTCTGCATTTCAGTTACCATTATTTAGGTAGAATAGTTTGGGAAATTCCAGAAACATCAGTGCCTAATAAAAAATTAATTAAACAAAACCGTAAGTGTTATTTTTAGCGGATTCTTCCTATTTTGTTGAAAATCTGTCAAGAAGGAAAAGAAAATAATGATAGATTATATCATATTTAAGAACTACTGTGTACTGCTATTATAAGGTACTTTGACTTATTCTATGCATTTGAACATGTGAGAGGTGTTTCCTGTGGAAATGTTGTAGTCAGACATATTGCTATATTTTTTTAAGAAGTCACACATACCATCAGGAATATCTGTGCTTTCATAAGTCTCTCTCTGATTGTATATAATTCTAAATTCCAGTTATGTTATGAATGAAGGTTAGAAATTAAACAAAACAAAACAAATAAAATAATAAAATAAAATAAAAATGCAATAGCAGCCCTGTCTGCCATAACACTATAGATAGCGTTTAGCCAATTCTTTTCCCCTCTGAGTGTTATGATGGTATGATAATCAGGAAATGCACTATAATGAAGAGGAAAATGTGATCAGTAAAAGCTGATACATTTGTCTATAGGATACATGGCCATTTTTCTAATGTGTAATGTTCTGTTTATATATTATCCAGTTATGTCTAAGATTGTTAGGTACAAATAAAGAGAGTATTTCTTTGCCTAAAAGGAACATAGTTTCAGTGAATTCTCCCTTCACATCAACTTAAGTCTGTGCTGCTTTCAAATAAAATTATGGGGAAAATGCAGGAGAAATTACTTGCCCATCACTAGCTCTGTTAAAAATGAGTCAGGTATGTGGTGGTAGAGATAAATGCCTAAATGGAGGTACAAGGCAGACAACCTCTTTCTATGATAGCTGAGCATTTAATGACTGTAATAGGTACATTTTGTCAGGCACCTAATAAAAGGAGTGTTAGAAGCAAAGGAAGGTTACTTGATCTTAAGGATCCACCTGGAAATCAGCACAGAAATTGTAGTTTTTATATTTATTCTTAAAACTGTTTTTGCTTTGTCCTAGGGCCATTTCTGGACATGATTGTCAATGTGTAAATCACGAAAAATCTTCTTTGCTTTTGTTTTTATTTTAACTCAAGGTAAGAATTTCCTCTTCCTGCATGTCTATATTGTATCTTAAAGGGACAACTCAGACATGCAGATATACATGAGATAGGTTTAAACTACTTAATTCAAGCAGTAATGATAATACAGTCACAAAGCCATGGAGATGCTTGGCCTGAACACATTTATCTTCACTTGAGTTCCTGGCTGCATTTTTATAGTCTGCACTGAAACCTTGGCTCCTGTGGGTTACTTTTTCAAAGTAATTAACTGAAGAGTACTTTGACTATGTCTGTGCAATCTTCCAGTGCAACTTAGCTGGGCTGTTGTTGATGGGTGTTTTCAGTGCACTGAATTTGGCCTCTATTTATTTGCAAGGATACTCCATTATCAAATGTGAGAGAAGTAGAGAAGAAATGCCACACCATGAGAGAGAGGAATCCATTAATCACCCTATCCTGATAGTTGCCAAGAAGAAAATTCATCTAAGACATTCTCTTATGCATACTGGAAAAGAAGAATGAGAGCAAGAGAGGCAAAGAGAGAAACAGAACCACTTGGAATGTTAGCAAAAAAAAGACACAAGCAACTTTTAAAATATTTTTGGAGAGACAAAACTTTTAAATACTAAAATATTAAAATTGATTGAGGTTGTGAAATAAGTGTATTACTTAGTCCTCTGTGCATTAAAATTAATTTTTCATCTTCTTATCTAAGCAGCTTCCCTATTGGCTTTTGCTGAGCATTCTTAATATTTTATATGCTTAAGGGAAAAAAGCTGCACTCTGACATCTCAACATTCCTGAGAATGTTTAACTTTATTTCTTTCTCCTCTCCTATGCAAAAGATTTTCAAATCACGCATGAACAAGGGGAAAAAAGCACAGTTTTGCTCCCCCATTCTGTGCTTTATTTCCCATATGATTGTGTATGCAAGTGCTAAGAGCTCTATTCTTCTCTACATTATTATTTTTCTCTTTGTTTCCCACTATCTCACTCATGTGGCTTGCATCATGCAGTAGCCCCAGCAATGTTGGGAACATCAATAATTTGATTGTAACTGAACAATAATAAACGATGAAGCAACTTCATCTGAGCTGGAAGATCTGGCCTTAACCTTTCTCTATTTACAGCTCTGGAAGGCTTGTATTCAGGAGAATTTAAATCAGCAGAGACATGCCAGTCCTCATGTACTGCAGTGCTGACATAAACATAGCTAAACTGCTGCTATTAGGAGATAAGTTCTTATTTTGTAGCCCCACAAACAAAAGGTTTTAGTATATCATCATTGGTGCTAAAAGCAGCATAGGCAAATGGCCCTGGATAAGGCAAACAAGTGCTTAAATCACTGCAGCTTGGTCTCTGCCAGGAAATTAAATATGCAAAATCTTCAATATTATGGTCCTTATATTCACATGCTGGGGCTGTATCATTTGATACAGCAGGGTTTTATGCCCTAAGGGCTACTCTCAGCCCTGCAGTTCTTCCAGTGGAGCTGGAATTTTGTGCCTTTCAGCATAAAGTTATACAAATATCTAGGTATTCTCCTGGAATTTTATTATTCCCAGCACCTTGATCCTTGCCTTTGGACTGCTGTGGGTGAATCCTTACACAGATACAGGTAATTAGGACTGGACCCAGAAACATATGTGCATACTCCATTTTGCAAGTGTTAAAGGTCTTCACTTGGCTGCCATGGCACTGCTAAAGAAAAATTTTTAAATAATATTTCATATGTTCCCTTCCTGGGGAGGGTGGGAGGGGTGGGGAGAGAGAGGGAGGGAATTTGAATACTGAATATGCAACTTGTCCGCTGGTTCTTTCACTGGCAGTAATTCCTCCATGGAAGCATTCAGCACTGTGTGTGAAGCCCAGAGTGTCTAGGAGCAGTAGCATGGTGAACTGAGGTTAGGAGAGATCATTTTAATCGACCAAAGTTTATATGAATAAAGCCTTGGATTCTTCTCACTTGATTTTAAGTGCAGAATTTAGTATTTCAGGTACTGAAATGTACCTCCTCTGTAACTGATGGAGAGAGATGGACATGTCCATATCTTTGGAGCTATAGGCCACTGCTTAAAGGGAGGTGAATCCAGCCTAAATATCCACTGTGTCTCCTCCTTTTTCTTCCTCTAGTTGCTCAACAGTTGCTTCCTTTTCCCTTCTTCCCATGTCAAAATTTTAATGTACCTCAAACTATTGCAGGAACTGACACTTTGCCACTTTTTTTCTCCTTGGCCAACAGTCAACAGTGAAGATCTTTTCCTATGGGCACTTCAGTTCACCTGGAGTAATGGGTGTCAGAAGTTGGAATCATTTACATAACAGCTACAGGATAGCACCATTTCTTGGAGGAATGGGGACTCTTCTGATACACTGTTAAACATGCCCAGAAGATGCCTTGACCCATCTTACTGCTGTTCTTGACAGTTCAAACTTGCCTTGCTTATCCCCTTCTTTATCCGGCAGCAGACAAAGCTGAGACATTGCTAAAAAAAGACTCCATGCTAAATTCAATCTATGTTTAAGATTGAAGGTTACCTGGATTTGTTTTTGAAAACCACAGCTCCAGTATGCAAAAGGCAAACCTATCATTACAACTCAGGGCAAAGCTGAGCATATGTTGTGAAATCCTCCAAAATACTGTGAAATCTATTGAATTCATATTTCACATGACATCTCTAAATCTGCCCTCACAAGCTCAAACAACTCACAAAAGTCTGCTTTTTTTAGCCTAACCAGTAATAGATTCCTGCTCTATATGGCCTATGCACACCTGAAGAGGAAGAATGTTTTTTTTCTGATCCTAAAATGTGTCTCTCAGACACTGGCTCAAGAACAGTACTTCTATACAGCTAGAGACTCTTGGTTTTTGCAGATAAGTTGCAAAGTCAGATTCCTTATGATCTAGCAATTATTCTAACAAATGAAAATTTGTCAATTTAAAGAGACTAGAGATCACAAAGGCTCTAGATTAAACTATGCCTGTAAACCAAATAAATAAGTCTCTCACTAATGACCACAGAATACTGTAGGAAAATCAGCGTCATTTATGGATAAAGTATAAAACTCAAAACTGGTGGAAAATTCAAGCTTTTCTTCCTTATTCTACTACTCTGAGCCCTGTGAATTTAGTAACCTACCTCACACCAGGTTCTGCTTCCATTTTGTCTTCCTTTTCTTTCGGTGTTTTTCAAGTTATACATTTTAACTAACTTCATTTTTAAGAGTTATTTTAGAAGGCATCTCAATCTTTCTATTTTCTTCTGGAGACAAGAAATGAATTGCACAAAATCACCATATTTTCCTTTTCCTCTGTTTTACATATATCCCGTACCAAGTTGAATCTCTCTCCTAATGCTGGAAATACTGTTACATTGCTTAGAACTGTAGAATTGTGTGAGTTATTAAGATGGCCTCCATTTTGTACCAAATGTATAATACAAAATTGCAGCACGAAATGTAGAAGGTACAGAATCCTCAGTGAGCTCATCATCCAAAACAAACATACCAGACACATACCTCCAACCATGGTGACTTGATAGGTAAAGTAATTTGTCCCAAGGGTCTTCCTGGGCTACATTGATTGTATCACTTTCAATATCTCTTATTTGGTTACAGGCAACTCCAGAGATTTCTTTCTCTGCATTGCCTAGCTTTGTCAATTCCAATTTATCTAGATATTCTTTTACCCTTTTTCTCGATAGCAAAGGTTTGTGATCAATAGTAAGCCTCATAAAAGACCTAGAAACTATTGCTAAACCTTCTTTCTTGTGTTACCAATTACCCCTTTGGGTCTACAGGGGAGTGCTATCAAACAGCTTGACTAGCTGGCAGGTACCATCTATACCCACCAATTACTTGGCATTCTTATTTCCCTCCTGGTAGTGGCTTTATTCAATGCAGGGTTCCTTTTTTGTTTCTTCTCCCACCTTGTCGCCTTTATGTATTTGGGAAAATTGAAAGATTCCCCACTATCTGGGGAACAGGCCTGTGGCAATTTAACCATTGGAGATTACCTTGTTTTTCATTCCCACAGAAATTCAAATATGAACCGTGCCTGCTGCACCCACTTGGTTTCAAAGACTGGTTTCTTCTTCCTTTGACACTGCATCACTTAGACATCCCATGAAGAATCAACAGATAGATTATCCCTTGAATTCTGTCAGAGTCTAAGATTGCTATGGTTAGCAAATCTTCTCATTAGCCACATTTATGTTCAATGCTTCCTAGTGCATTCAATCATTCAAAAAGTTCCAATTTTGGATCAGATGTAATGAGAATAAGGCAGGGAAATCAAAAAGATGAACTCCCTGTGGTATACACTTGCATCCATGCACACAAATTCAGTTGAGTAGCTCAAACATTGTTCTGCAAAATTTGGTGCTCCGGAAGATATACAGATTCATAGAACCATAGAATATGCTGAGTTGGAAGGGACCCATGAGGATCAGCATGTCCAACTCATTGTCCTGTGCAGGACACCCTAACTATCTCACCATGTGCCTGAGAGCATTGTCCAAATGCTTCTTGAACTGTGTCAGGGTTGGTGCCGTGATCACTGCTTCCCTGGGGAGCCTGTTCCAGTGCCCAAACACCCTCTGGGTGAGAAACTTTTTCCTGATATCCAACCTAAACCTCCCCCCAACTCATCTTTATGCTGTTTCCTTGAGTCCTGTCCCTGGTCACCACAGAGAAGAGATCAATGCCTGCCCCTCCTCTTCGCTTCACAAGGAAGTTGTAACTGCAGTGAGGTCTCACCTCAGTCTCTTCCAGCTGAACACACCAAGTGCCCTCAGCTGCTCCTCACATGGCTTCCCCTCAAGGCCCTTCACCGTCTTCACTGCCCTCCTTTGGAATGTCTCCTTTTATATTGCAGTGACCAAAAGTGAAACAGTACTCAAGATGAGGCAGCACCAGTGTAGTGTAGAGTAGGAGAATCAAAACTTACATTTCTTTACATGTGACCTTTGCTTGTTATTTTGGCACTAATGAATGAGTCTCTTCAGATCAAGATGTCATAAAACCATTGAGAGTTTACCAAAATTTTGTCAGTTTAACTTTTCAAAACTGAGCTAAATCAAGAAAGATAAGAAGTTTGTTCTGATATGAAGGGAAAGGAAACAAGTATTACATCCTTTAACTTCAGCCAGAGGGAAAAACAAAAACAAAACCAAAAAGCACTAAATCAAACAAAAAACCCAAAACAAACAAAAAAAGCTCCACAAGCAAATAAAAAATAACAAAAAAGCTCCGCCCCTCAAAAAAAACATAAACAGAAAAACACAAAACTCACTGAATGTGCAATTTCTACTTCACCCTTACTTCTTATGAACATGCACATTTTGCTCCTACTCTTGTCCTCATTTCACATGGGTAAATATTTCAGTGGGAAAAAAAAAGTTTTATTATAGTTGCCTATGAGTCTAGGAGAGGTGGGAAATGAAGGGGTTCCCACCCACTGTGATTTGGAAATCCAGTTTCTGGATTTCCTCTGGGAGATGTGTAGTACTCAACCATGCATGAGGCAATAAAGGAGATGCTGGTGGCACCGAGTTGCTATCCAGCACTGGTTGTTAGATTGTTTATCCTTCACACATTTAAAATGTAAAATGTAGACTGCTTTCTTTCTGCCAGCCTTAACCACTAATCAATACCGACAGTTTCTTATGAACAATACTGTCATTGAAGAAGTGCAATATTCCTTCTCCCAGAGCAGCTACACTTTATGAAGAAAAAAAAGGGAAAAAAATGAAGGTATGTATTCATGCATGAATGTGTGCAAGACACACACACACACACACACAAAAAAAAAAAAAAAAAAAAAAAAAAAAAAAAAAAAAAAAAAAAAAAAAAACAAAAAAAAAAAAAGGAAAAGGACCCAAACATGAATTATGTTCCAGTCATCCAAAGATTCAGGTTATGCTAACTTTCCACCATAAAACCAGGACTAATAAGCCTGTTTGTTTGTTCCTTCTCCAGTCAGTGCAATAATTTCATGAAGTCTTTTCCCACCTCTCTTCCTGTGACTGATGGGTCTGGTACTGTAAGATGCTGACTCTTCTCCAGTCACAAATGATGGTCCTTTCAATCTCCAGTGAAGTTCTTAGTGCCTGGCATGTTTGACTTTTATTTACCCACTTCTGCTTTATTACCATCTCTGGGAATGGAGCCCAAAGAATTGCAAGTGCTGACACCTTCATCAGCAGGACATAGACTAAATACAGTGACAAAATACACGTAAATACATGTCGTACTTTTCAAATGTGTTTTAATTCTGTGCAAATTGAGACACTTTGAATTTGTCCTTTAAAGGAAAATGTTTGGAAAAGGAAATCTGACCTGATCTGTCCAAAGGAATATTCCATACGATGGAATGCTCTGTATATAAACTGGAGGAAGTTGTCTGGGAAGGGTCAATCACTGCTTGAGGACAGTCTGGGCATCAGACAGTGGGTGGTGAGCAGTTGTATTGGGCATCACTTGTCTTTGGGTTTATTCCTCTCTTCTTATTTTTATTATTATTACAATTACACTTATTATTCCCATCATATTATATTTTACTTTGTTTCATTATTAAACTCTTATTACCTCAACTCATAAGTTTTACTCTTTTCTGATTCTCCTTCTCACCAGGGAGCAGGGATGAGAGTGAGCAAGAGACTAAGTGGTACTTAGTGGTTACTTGGGGTTAAATCATGACAGCACCATAGAAGAAACTTAGAAGCCTGAACCTCTGTTTGTTGTGTGTAGCTCTTCATCACAGGGATGTCTTGGATCTGCAATTTTCTCATTTGGTTTTCCTGACTTTAGACCTGACAAACTGTTTTAGCCAGATTCGAAGTGAGTATTCCCTGCAGTTTGCAGATAAAGCTCCCGAGGTCAGACCGTGATTATCCAGGAAACAGAAGAAGTTAGGTACTTTCAGGAGCTCTGTAGCCATTTCAAGGATTTTTATGTGTCTGGGAATTTTGGACAAAAGATGAAAACTCTGGAGAATTGCTGGGGAAACATTCTTGAACAGAAGGATAGATAAAAAACCACATCAGTCTTTGGGATAACACCGAGTAAAACAACTGATAAATGAGTTAAAGCATTTATAGTCTTCAGAAAAGCACGTAATATGCTGAAGTTTATTGCTTAAACCTTTCACTGATTCACGAAGGGTTCTCGTGATCATACTCCTTTTTTCCTGCTGTTTCAACTGGGTTAAGTCATTAGTCATTTTGCAAAATGTGATGACACACCTTACAGAACAATTAAGGATTAGGAATCCATTTTCAAGTTCTATATTGATTCTCAGTCTATTAATTATAATATTAACTAAGGTTAAAATTATAAAGCAAATGAGTATCATTTCTTGTTTTAGAAATTACAAGTGTCACATAAGAATCTGATATCTAGAGATGATTATTTCCTTCCACTAACTATAGCAAAAGCCAGAGGGCAAGTATGTTGATAATTTAGGTAGCTCAGTTGAGCTGCTAAAAGTCAGATCGAAGGACTTATTATTCAGCTGTGAGTAGAGTCTGCTAGGAAAAGAGTGTCTAATACCTTGCAGGGTCAGTCTCATAAGTTCTGAGAAGAGGGACAAAGCCAAAGAAGTTGGGTTTCTTCACTCCAAGTACTTTTTCTGCTCCCCGTTGGGAAGAGAAATAGCCTTTGCAAGCCAGGCTAATTTATTTTCTCTTTCTCTTATTTTTTGTTTCCCCTGCAGTTAAGGTACAAATAAAATATCCACGTAACTCAGGTAAAATAACCAGGTAATATCAGGGTAACTGATTGGGTTCTGTTATCAGTGGAAAATTTCAATAACTGGTAAGCTGTCCAGTGAAACATGATTTTGCCACAGGAAAAAAATGCCGATAAGTAACCAACTATAGTTGTCACTCCACAAAAATCTGCAAAGACCCCAGTGAACTCTGAGCGTGGAATAATCTTTTAATTTTTATTTCGTTATTTTGTCCCTCTCAAATTTCACTCAAGACTCAAATATATTCTTCCCCCTCAAACAAAAGAGCAGTTTCATTAAGAGCACGAGGGATGGTGTGCTCAAAATATGACACTGCACCTTCACTCTCTGAACTGTGCAGTTCCAAACTGAGAGTTCTTATCTTTCCCCCAAAAATGTTTCATTGGATCTGACCCAGACACGCCTCATTGACCTTTGAGTGACGCAAGAATCAGTTGCCATGCTTAGACAAACAATTCTGTCATCAGATTCAGAGATGAAAGTAGTAAGGGTTTAGGCACAACCTAAACATCAGGAAGTATCACAAAATAGATGGCTTGAGCTAGGTGTGGCAAACAAGGCTACCTAAGCCCATGAAATTCAAAACAGAAAAGACAGATTTTGGTTTTTCAGGATCCAAATAAAAGCTAAAGAACTACTGCATACCTAAGGTTCACCTGAGAGATATATCTTGGTGTTAATGTACTTTAGATATATATCTGCAAGTGCATAAAAAACAGTGATTGGTAAACAGGTTGGAAGGAGAATGATAATGCAATGCAAGATTATGTTTTAGAGCTAAACAATTTCTTTTTTTTTTTTCTCTCTGATTGAAGGTTGTCAATTTGCCTTTTGTAGTTTGATCTTAATTTAACCTGATAACTAGAAGTGGAGATAACAGAAAAACATTTTGGCTAGTTTGTTGACTAATAAAAAATACAATTCAGTATAAAGCTTGTTCATTGTAATTTTGGATAAACCCAGAGTGTGTCTGTTTCTCCTCTTTTTCCTCCCTTTCTTCCTCCCTCCCTCCCTCTCTCCCTTCCTTCCTTCCTTCCTTCTTTCCCTCCTTCCTTCCATAATTTAAAAAGCAATGTTATAAGTGACTAACTGAAATATTTTTTTAAAATAGTGATGCTGGTGTGAAAAACAAAAAGTATGAGCCACAGTACTCTTTGCTGTCAGGTTAGGTTCCCTGGAAAAATGAGGATTCTTGGATTCAAAAGGGCATTCTTTTCTGAGTGTCTTCAAATACCAATAGTGGAGCCCCACCTTTAGGTTCCTATTAGTGTTAGTCAGTAACAATGAAAGAAGACTTTAATTTCCTTCAGATTTGTGGAAGGGAAATACAGCTCACAGCTTCTATCTTTCTGTTGTATGGGTATTGGATCCATCTCACAAATAACATGAGGATTTGGGACCACAGTTGTCTTCCAGAGAGACAATAAACTGAGTGAAGGTGGTGACATATCTGAAGTGTGACTTCAAAGCTCATCAATTTTCTGGTTAAATTTCAGGAACAGGAGGAACGGGCTGGAAGGGACTTTTAAAACAACTGTCAGCCAGACTAGAGAACAAGGCCTCAAGCTGCACCAGGGAAGGTTCAGGTTGGACATCAGGAAGAATTTCTTCACTGAAAGGATGGTCATGCATCAGAAGGGGCTGCCCAGGGAGGTGGTGGAGTCACAATCCCCAGAGGTGTTCAAGATATGGCTGGATGGGACACTCAGTGCTATGGTTTAGTTGACAAGGTGGTGGTCAGCCAAAGGTTGGACTTAATCATGGAGGTCTTTTCCAGCCTAAATGACTCGATGATTCTGTGCTTCTATAGCATATTGCTCTGTTACAGCCAGCTGTCTAACATATGATCTGGGTGTCCAGGTGCCTTTATGAGTCAGGGTGGCAACTGAGTACTGAGTGCTGAAGAACTTGCACAGCAGAGCACAGAGTACGGAGTTCTGCTTCAGCTGTTTGTGTGGATTTCTATGGCAATACCAAATTTGTTACACCATTTCTAAAATTTAAGGATCTCATCTGGAAAAGCATGCTCAAGGAACTTATCTAGGGCATCATCCTCTTAAAAGTTAACTTTACTGTGTCCAATGAATGAAATACTGAACAGCAGGTATATTATTTTTAAAAGGGATATAAAACAATAGCGAAGCACTGCCTGATTATATTACAGTATCTATCTTCTCATGTATCAGCAAAAACTAGCACTGAAGTATACCTAATTATCATATTTACAGTGGTACAGGTAGTAAAACAGTTATGTTTTGCATTGCTCAGGATGTTCAGGGCTGAAATAGATAAACTATGTGGGAGATTAGTAATAGGTAATTATTCTCTACTTACATATTCAGCTTCATATTTCTAAATTAAGGTAAGTGGAAAAAGCTTATAAAATATTCAGGGCTCTTTTATCTTTCCTCCTCCCTCTTATTAGAAACTGTGCATGAATTTGCATAGAATAAACTGAGCCCATAAATCATAGCAGAAACTGCAAGAACGCTCTTTGTAAGTTATAATTTAAGGTTAACTGTAGCACATTTTGCTTACTGTATTATTAATGACTTTAGTTCACTCATGACAAGATTACATATTAAAAATTGTTGGTAGACAAAACTCCAGTTCATAATCAATTTGCTTCCTAATCTTAGAAAGCCACTCACCATGTTTTCATACTTCCAAAGAAGAAACCATCAGGCAGAAAGTTTATCTGGCAGTTTTACACTGGCCCTGTTCTTCAGTAATTCCAATGCATCTGGTCAGGACGTTTAGGTGGAAAGCCTCCCACAGAGCTTGAACTGTGTCCCCACGACATATGGCAAGCTTGAAAATGACCTGTTGACTCCTGTGGTCTGGAACTCATGGCTATGCCCACAAGGAAAATTCTAGGAGAAACATCTGAACAGCTTCAGAGCACAGTGTTCAATGTGCTGCTTCTGTTTCTCATCATAATCTTCTGTGTTGAACAGGCATTAATCAGATAATCTCAGAGCTACATCTGTTTACACGTATTTGCAACCTATGTTCTGTTCTATCTGCTAAGACAAATCACTGGTATCTAGGCAATAATTACTTCACTCCAGTATTCACTACTATCCTACCATTAAATACCCGCTGAAATCTAGGAATCATTGTGTTTAACACTTCTTGTCCTTGACCATTACTAATAAATGTCAGATATTTAGAATAGTTGGACCGTTAACAACACGCACATCTAAGTTTGAAGCCCATGTAACACCATGACTTTCCTTTCTTCATTTTGTGAAACTCTGTTAAAGGTATTCTGTAACATTGATTTGATAATTTAGTAGATCATCATAGGTTCTTCTTGTCTGGTTATGCTGTTTACAACCGATGAATCTAAAAATACTGGATTTGACTTTCAGAGAATCAAAGAGATAGTTTCTAATAACTACATCCATGGTTTTCCAAGATCCACAATGAAAGATGAGGCTGTGAGGTAGACTAAATAAAAACCCAGTGAACACAAAAAATAAATAATCCTGTTATTATTTAGGGCTAACTTTCAGATAGCAGGATCTTTGGAATAGCACAATTTGTCTCACTTTTTTTGTGTGGTTTATTATTGTTGCGCTGGTGGTGCTGGTTGTTTTTGTTGTTGTCTTGCATTGTCAGCAACGCAAGAATTTGTCCTTGATACCTTCAAAAATAACAGTTTCCTGACATCAATCAAAATACTATTCTTCTCCCTTGAATTTTACAAGAATTATCCACTTTGTTTGACAAACCTGAAAGAAAAGGATAAATGCCATTCTTCCTTTGAAGATAGTTTCAATATCAAATAAATATTAACAGTTTATGTCCTTGAACCACAAATATTTTTATTGTCAAATTTGCTTTAAACATAATAGCAGAAGATTATCTTTTTTGGAAAGTGCACACTCTAATAATAATTACTTTTTTATTTATAGTACAATCTTTTTCTACAATCCTAAAAAATAACAATGAGCTTTTAAAATGTCTCACCTTCTTTTGGTTCTGATTTTTATTTTTTTTATCAGGAACAGTTAGGATTCAGATGAAATTCCTTTGTTAAGTACATTTTTGAAAACAAATGTTTCAAATGTCATATTTTGATGTTCCCAAGCTGAAAATTTCCTCCTTCTAGATAATAAATTGCTTTTATTCAAAAATTAAGTGAAAAATCACAGAAAAGAACTGAAGGTCACAGCAAAATATTAATGTTTAAATAGTTTGATAGAAAAAATACCTTTTTGTCTGCACATTTTAAATGAAGAAAAGAGCTCTTAAAATGCTGAGTTTTTAATATTACTCAGAACAGGAAATATTTCAGTACTTTTAATTTTACATTTTTTTATATACTACAAAAATTGTTAATCACCTCTTATTTACCAGACTAATCTTTCCTTCTAGAAATTGATCTATAGTTTAGTTTAGTTTAGTTCCTCAATGTGTTTAATCCTATATTTCCACAAATTTTCTGTATCTTTCTGGTATAAGGAAAACAAAGTAACCTTATCAAATCAGATGTCTTCAAAATCCACAGTTCTTTAAAGTGAACATAGGATTTTAAGTCATACACTGTAGTCTCAAGAAAATAAATAAATAAGTGAAAGCTTTCATCAATTACACAGAAAAACGTAATATAACCTCCCATTAAAATAAAAATCAGCACTGACCTGCAGACAAGTTGTTTAATGTTTGTAACACAGAAAAAGGACATCAAAGAATCAATTACACTGCAAGTAGATTGGAAATTGTAATATCTTTAATGTCTACATTCCAGAGGGGGAAAAAATGGTCTCGTGAATAAGATAAGTGCCCTTCATACTACACAAATTGAGTTGCAAGACTTTTTTTTTTAAGTGCCCTTTTTTTCAGAGAACAGATTTATTTTACAGGCTTGTGCTTGGGTTACTTAATAAGACAATATTTTTATACAATTTTTTTTAACACCAAAAGTGTGATGAAAGGGGATATTCAAAAGCATTCTGATGGCAAATCATCATTTACCTCTTCTAAGGTGACACATTGTTTTACTTGTTCCTGATTAGCCCTCATTGTACCTCACATTAATGGTAACCTCTTCTGCAATCACTGCTCTGTAGAGTCAAGACAGGTAAAGAATCTTTCATAGTACTAATTAGAAGGGGGTAGTTTTTAAAATATTCCAGCTCTAATACACAGGCAATCACTGGTGCATCTTGAACTACACATTAATCCCAGAATGTGGTAGGTTGTTTACAGGCAGATACTGGCCTTTGAGGTAGCATTTGAACAAAATTAACATAAAATGAAAATAAAGCAAACTGCATTCTTTCGTACAAAGTGCTACCCATTTCTAAAGAGGAAAGTGAGATAGGATTGCATTTATAATGGAATGTGTGCATAAGAGTAATGTTGATCTATGTCAAATAAAAACACAGAAAATGGCTGAAATTTGGTTTCCAGACCTATTTATTAAATTGCTCCATAAACTAAACACGCCTGCATCTGTTGCAAGACAGCAAGATTATTACAAGAAGAAATACATTGCCAGAGTTTTCTTACTACTGTGAAGAATGAAAGATTTCCTTCTTTTCTTCCCTTTCCTGTCCTTATTAAAAAATCCCAATTTGGTCAACAAATTCAGCATTTTAATTAGAAATATGAAGCACAATTATATAATGGATTTTTCTATCATTTTGGAGTTCTTTCAAATACAAACATTAGTTGAAGGTATTTTTTACTGAAAAATGCTGATAAGGTAATAACAAAAATAGTTTCTAATGTACAAATAATATTTTGAAGCAGGTCTATTCAGAACTTCTTCAACTCTCTCTCTTCCTCACTATCATCACTATGATTAATCGTGTAATAATAATGTGTAATAATATAAGCACAAATCACACAGTGAATAATAAATGTGCTATGTTATTGAATAGTTTAGCTGAACACTTACAGTCTGGGAAGAAGAAAGAGCTGTATTTTCTTTTCTTTAACAAAGTGTTCAACATTTGAGGCTCTGGGCTCACATCTAGGTAGAGAGACAGGTAGAACGATCTGGCAGAGCTTCAGCAGTCCAAAATGGCCACATTGTTTTATTCTTGTATTAATAATTGAAAGGTACAAGTGGACCTGAGAGTTAATAAGCTGAGGAAACTTTGGAACTAGGCATTACTAAATAGATTGGTTAATATAAGAAATATTTCAACCTTTCCTCCAGCACCGAATGTAACTCGCAGTCAATCTCTTGATTCTGAGGTGTGTCTCACCACCATCCTCATGAATATGGGCCTCTGAGTGCTTTAGTTTATCAGTAAAAAAAGCAATACTGAAATAAGGTAACAGTGTCAGTTGTCAGGAGTCTTACCCAAGAGAATGACACATTACCAATCACACGTTGTGAAAAGTCCACGACAGGACACCAGCAGCTATGCACATATCAGCGGTTTCCCTGTAGATGGGGAATATTTATCAAATCTATATTTCATGTACATACACTCGCCTCCTTGTTTGTCAAAGTGGATTTACAAGTGATGGTTTATTCAGTCTGGAGAATTTAGGCTTTGGAAAGGAAAATGAGTTGAAAAACCTCTTTAGCATTACAGGAAAATATAAATTTAGGACACTCAGTGTATATTGCAGTGGTATATATCCTGCCTTTGGCCTTCTTTTCTCAAGTGAATTTACTGTGGCCCATTACTTGACAGTTGTAGCAACTAAATTAGTTGTAGCTCTCCATTAAATAACAAAGATATGATTAGTAGTGTACTTTACATTCTCAAGGCAGTTTTCTAACCCCCTAAGTGGATAATTGTCAGCTACTGCTTTTAAATTGTGAGCCTTGCATGACTTTATTAAAAGTTTCTGAGATTCAAAACATTAAGAAGGTAATAGTCACATATAGAGGAGTGATATATATACACCTCTATATATAGAGGTATAGGGAGGGACAAAATTCAGAAAAAGTTGGGAACATGTGTCAGGCTTCTAAGTGTACCTTCTTTTTCAAGTGCCTTGGCCTTCAGATATCTATGGAGGGGGCAGAATTTTAGCTGAAAAAACTTGTTTATATTATTCCTGTCTTTTCTGAAAAGAATTCTCCCAAAATCTTGACAACCAGTAAGTAATGGCATCTATTCTTAAGTAGCTGATTTGATTTGAACACACATATAGTTGATCAGAACATAAGAGACCTGAAGACAACACTCAAAAATGGCAATTTGTCAGATAACTTCATCCTAAGATGGTAAATTATCAATGATATGTCCACAAATATCATTATAAACAGAAATGGGTGTCCACATGCAGAAACACCTGATGTTGCAGACTAGCTCTTGGCCATGCACTGGCCTTGGCTACACAACCCACTTTGTGAGCTAATCAAGTCAAAGTATTTCTCAGTAATCCTTTAGGAGTTTCTATATTTTTCCTTTTTTTCCTTTTAAGATAGTAACTTAAATACACTCTCTCATTTTCTGTTTCATTTCTCTTTCATTCCTCCCTATAAGTTATTGTTTCTGTGCTGGAAACAATTCTTTTTGCAATCCCTCTTTGTGCTCTCTCTCTGCCTTTTGCAGTTTTTTACTGGCAGGTCTCTTAGACACTACAACTCTTTTTTGTGAAGTACCTTTCCAAACCATGATCTCTCACAAGAACACAACTGGCAATATTATAGATATTAGGTATTCAGGGATTCAACAAAATCAGAAGAAAATAACTTGCTATTGTAAATTTTTCTACTGAGATTAAAGAGGATTTCATGTTGACCATTCACGTCACAAGTACTTCAAGCTATCCCTCTATGAATCCCAGAATCCCAGAATGGGTAAATTTGGAAGGGACAACCAGACAACATCTGGTCCAACCTGGCTGCTCAAGCAGGGCCATCCCAGAGCACATGGCACAGGACTGTGTCCAGACGGTCCTTGAACACCTCCACCAGTGAGGGAGACTCCACATGCTCTCTGGACAATTTGTTCCTGTGTGTGATTAACTGCATCAGTTTCTGCTTATTGCTTCTCACCACCACTCAGCACCACTGAGTAAAGGTGGGCTCTAACGACTTGGCATCCTCCTCCAGACTTACAGATATTAGTGAGGTCCCCTCTCAGCTGTCTCTTTTCAAGCCTGAACAGCCCCAACTCTCTCAGCCTTTCCTTGTAAAAGAGATGTCCCTGTCCCTTAATGATCTTTGTTGCCCTCAACTGGACCCACTCCAAGGGCTCCACATCTCTCTTGTCCTGAAGAGCCCGGAACTGGACACAGTACTATGTGTCTTAACACCCTGGGTTGAATAAAACAAGCTGTTCCTCACTCAATCCCTTTGTTACTTGCGGGACTTTGAAATCTGTGTTAAATTCTAATTACCCATATTTATGCTTTTCTTCTCCCTCATGTAATGAGAAGACACGGTCATCTTGATTCCTTTCACTTTTTTTCTTGTAAGAAAAGGTCTGTTGTGCACTATACAAATTATTATTCCTCAACTGTAAGAAACTATCACCCCCTGCTGTTACATATGAATATGTGGAACTCATTTACAACTCAGCTGTGGTCAGAAGTTGCATCAGGGAGATATGCACAATCATAAAATGATATAATCATGGAGGCTGGAAATTACTTGAGTAGTTCAGCTCAAAGCAAGTCCAATTAAAACAGAGTATTCCAGGAATTATCTGTCGAAGTTTTAAGTGTCCCCAAGGATATAGCTCTGTGAATATTTCTTACTGGGAGGTGTGGAGTTGTGATTTACCCCTACATCTGCTCAGAATTTCTCATGCTCCAGCTTTTGTCCATTGCCTCTCTACCTTCCACTGTGCACTTCCAAGAACAGTCTGGCTTCATTTTCCCTACAGCCTCCCATTAGGTAGTTGCAGATGACCTGGTCTACAGATCCCTCCTTAGCCTTCTCTTAAGTCTGAGTAAGCACAGGTCTATAAGTCTTCCATCCTTGTGAGGTTACTATCATCAGTAAAATTAGAATAGACATAATAGGAGGAAGTCAGCAAGAGAGGCAGGAAAAAGTCTTTTTTTTTTTTTTTTTATTCCAGGTTTCTTCCATCCAAAACAGTCCTAAAACAAGGTGATGATACATAGCATTTGGGTTGTAGAGTTTTAATCAATACTTGACTACACAAGAATGGGACAAGGTGCAAAGGGAATTATTTTTTTAGCATTATATAACAAACATGAACCGTATGACTGCTTTCACTGCTGCAATATCCTCTGCACTAGAAGTTTTTATTCAAGAGAACTGTTTTGGTATGGTGAGATCATAATAATTTTAGACATGGATCAAGAAACAGTGGCTTCAGAATACCCATTTATGGAAACTATCTTTTACAGACTTGCAAAGAACATGCTCCATTTCAGAAAAACAGCAGGCCTACTGAATTGATAGAGAATTCATTTCTCTCTGAAAATTACTATCTTATCTGTTAAAAGCCCAGACTTTGCCAGTGTTTCCTTGGCAAATCTTCTGGAGGAAGATATTTGTGTGTGTGTGAATATAGGTATTTTAAAAGTTATTTGTCTGACAGCTGAAAGACCAAAAGACAAGATGAAGAGAGGAGGCAAATATTTTCATGTAGGTAAACCAGTAAACAATGATTCCTTATTTCATACAATGTAAAAATGAACCAATGGAATGATTATGAAGCCAACTGAAAAATTTTAAGAAGCATGTCATTACAATTAAGAAATGCATTGCCATGTTATGGTGTGGTACCTAAAGTCAAAAATGTTTGGCGCAAATTTGTGAAGAATAAAGACCTTACTGGCTATTAAATTAGTCAACTTGAGAAGTTTGTCAGAAGAATGATAGAAACTGAAATGTTGTTAGAGCAAAACATTAATTCTCTATTTGCCCTATCTTTGACAATCTTTCTGTTTAGATTTTTTTTTTCTTCTTTTTAATGCTGGTCATTTTCAGAAACCAGATACCAGGCTAGAAGGGCCCTTGATTCAATGTTGGGATAATAATTATTGCAGAGATATAATTGAAAGACTGTCACTTCTGGACTTTGCTGGGAAAATGTATCAATGGTTTGCAGTCTGAGACCATGCAGGCCATTTGTTGTCCTGCAGACCCCTCAGGATGCTGAGGCATGGTGATGAACAGCAGTGCATGCTGGCACACCACACAACAGGGGTATTCTACTAACAACCACTTACAAACTTGGACAAGCATATGCCATATTATCTCCGAGTGTTGTGGTCATCAGACTGAGGGAATTCTTGCTCATAGTGCCCTCAGATGACATCGAAAAACATTACATTATGTTTATGTTGGCTGACCTGTATGTCCAGGTTAATACAGGAGAAAAAGGTTAGAGCATGTTATTGGTATCATGCTCTAACCAAGGACATAGATTCAATTCCTGTACGGGACATTCACTTAAGAGTTGGATTCGATGGTTCTTGTTGGTTCCTTCCAATTCAAAATGTTTAGTGAAATCTGTGACGTTTTGATCCCTGTTAACCCCAACCAAATGTGGCCTCAGTTCTCTTCATAGTAGGCAGGATCAAAATAAGTACTACCTGAATTTGAATGCTAGGGGTTTCCTATCTAAAATGTGGATTTTTAAAGAAGAAAATTAACCTTGCCAAGCATCATTACATGACAGAGTTACCAAGAAACTCTCCGGAGTCCAACATTCATGATTTATGAATCTATCTGAGTTCAGACACCTGGAAAATAAAAAGCATCATGGTTAGGTCTTGTACAGTTTGCTAGTACATTAGTTATAATATTGTTGTCATTGAGAACCACATGTGTAGTTATGCTGTGAAAATAATACTTATTTCTACCAGCCAATGTAATTCAAATCCTATATATATCAGTAAAACCTCATGAATTATATCATAGAAAAAGGTGTGACAAAATTCTGACATAACTCTTTGGCTAAGAAACACTACCTATAAACATATGAAATTTAATTTGACAGCGAACCAAATGTGTACCATTTCCAAAACACCAGTTCTTTTCTATTTTCACTGTTATTTCTCATGTCATTTTTATCACAGCTCTATCTAAGAACCTTCCAGTGAAACATTAAGCACATTGTGTCACCCTAATTTTCTCATTTTATATGTGTGCAAGGTTTATGGTAAATTACAAGGCAGACCTTGGTCTGAGAAGTCGTAGACAACATAAAACAAAACCATGTCAAGGAGCAGGCTCACAACCAAATAGACTGGACAAATGTAGGATAGTGCTTCTGCCTAGATCACGACCCTGAATTTACTCAAAACTACCCCTTGTCAATAACAGTTGAAACATTGGTTTTTGTCTGCACACTCCTTAGCATATTGCAGGAAGCCAGACTGTGTGGCAGGCCTTGCTCCTTGGAAAACCTGCATCAGATACATGGGCAATGTAGAGTATATTGTCATTCCCAGGTACATAATGTTGTCATTTATAATGTATTTAAGAAAAAGAAGATTTTTAACTTCTGGAAGAAGGTGGAGTAGTTTAAGCAAGCAAATATAAAGTTGTCAATAAGTGCTGGGAATAAACCAGACTTTTACATGTCTAAAGGATCTAGTAGAAACACTTAACTATGGATTTACTTTACATGAACTGTCTGCCAAAGGGGACTTTCCTGGGACACTTCTCTCTTCAAAGCACTTTATTCTGATACCTACATGTGTTCTAACCTTCAGTCATCAGAATAGCTGCATTTCAAACAGGGACCACGATGAACTCTAGTAGAGAAAAAAATCCTCAAGTCAACGTTTTGCAAGTCACTTCAGTACTCTAACTTCTGTGGGACATCAAAATGGGTAATGAGAATAATATGCTATGACAAAAATGCTTACAAGTTGGTGGGGGTTTTTTCATATAAACTAAAATAAGAATAAAAGTACTTTTAGTAAGAACATATTCAGAAGTCAGGTCTGGATATTATTGGAAATTATTTTTTCAAGTTTTTTGTTCATTTACATTTGGACCTAGTTCATTCTACTATCTGTTATGTGGAAATATCTCATAGAAAAATTATTGTGATGTAGATGAACCTCACTGAACGCCTTAATTCTGTAAAGTTTTAGTTAATATTTTATCAGTTTTCTACCCTTCTTCACTTTCCTCATAGATTTTCAACCATTCGCTTTGGTGATGCCTTCAGTCTTTCCTGAGGAGTTCAAACTGGAACACTTGCTGACAAAGAAATATTGCCCTTGATTTCTCACATTGAAAAGGGTTTGTGCAAATCTAAACATCTTTTTTGCTACGCAGAGTTTGGTGAAATTGTGTAAGATGTAGATTTGGAAATGTTATTCATTTACAGAGTAGTGCTTGTTGTATCTTCAACACACAGGTCACGAGTTCCCAGCAAATCCCACAGCATTACTGAGTACTCAAGCCTTTGAATCTCATCAGAGCACACAAGAACGTAAGTGATCATTCTTGCTTAAAAAGTTGATCAAAGAACATTGCAAAGATGTAAATATGTCTGAAAAAGCAATAGTTTCATTGATTATCCATCATTTGCATGACAATCATGGGCAAATTTCACACCTCTCTCCACATTTGAATTTCAGTTAATTGCACCAGTTATTTAAGTTCTGGAAATATTATCTGGGAGATGACCTTGCCCTACAAGCAACGTCTGTAAGGAAAGGGAAAAGAGAGTTGATGGCAAATCCTCACGATTTTCTGAAACAACTTTTTTCCTCATATTTGTGTAAACCAATAGGAGATGTGAATGCCTATAGTGTATTAAACCTTGTTCCAGCAAAATTTGTGTTCAGAGGACTCACAGCACTTTTGAGACTGTGTGTGCCAAAGGTCTCCTTGTGTGCTCAGTGTGCAGATGCTCTGAGCTTAATTCAGTCCTAACAAAAGAACCCTGGAACTTGTGCTCAAGCTATAACTGTTTACACTTCCAGATTCACTATATCTACTTCAAGCCTTAAATGTCAGCCAGGATGGCAGCTATTACATAAGTGGGGATTGAAACAAAGGCCTTTTAGAATCAAAAGCATAGTCTTAACAATGCTGAATAAATCAAGATTTTTACGAGAACCTTAAACGTACATAATTATATAGTGATCCATATAATTATTTGGCACCATGCTAGAAGGCAGAATTGCATTCCCAATTGCATGTTTGTCCCCTTATAACAAGGTAGAGATGAAACTTTATAAAAAAGATCTCTACTCTTTTCCTTTTCTTCATTAAAGCTGTGTGTAAATCCCTTATTATTCACTTATGTATGTCTCCCCTCTTTTTCTATAAATTATCCTGAAAGAGTTCTCAATATTTTCATAAAATACTGTTCCTACTGGATATAGAAAATTTTCTTCATGCATTTTCCATTCCAAATGTCATTGTCTAGGAATTAATGAATTTTACTTAAGAAACACAATCTACAGTTAGAAATATAAAATTAAAATACTGTGAGCTTGCACTGTGAAAAGTTGCTTGCACAGAAGAGATCAGTTCTCAATAGAACAAGACTCTGGATGAGATGATCCATTTAAGCTAGGTGTTAACAGAACAACATAAGCCTATGCAGACTGATTAATTTCCAATCAAATTACAAATCTCAGTCTTGGTCTGTAACAAGGTTCAATTAAGTAATTGATTTTGTGCATCTGAGCACTTCCAACCTGAATCTCCATATACTTAGGACAGGAAGTGTTGGGATGAATGTGTCACTCACACTGTCCTTCCAAATGCAAAAAAAAAACCCTATTAACTTTATTTTTTTTAATTTCATTTAGTCTCTACCACAGAGAGACATTTTGTATGCTATCATAATCCATATATTGGGGCTTTTTTCCTATGTAATATTCTGTTTGGATATAACTCTAATTTCCATACTTACATTAACAAATCAATAGAGATAATAGAATAATATAATCATAGAACGGTTTGGCTTGGAAGAGATCTTAAAGATCATTTAGTTCCAACCCACTTTTCGTGAACAGGGGTACCTTCCACCAGACCAGGTTGCTCAAATCCCCTCCAACCTGGCCTTGAACTCTTGCAGGGATGGAGCATAAACAACTGTTCTGGGCAACCTGTGTCAGTGCCTCACCGCACTCACAGTAAAGATTTTCTTCTTAATGTCTAATCTAAACCTACTCTCTTTCAGTTTAAAGCCATTATCCGTTGTTCTTTAACTCCATGCCCTTGTAGAAGGTCCCTCTCCAGCTCTCTTGTATCTCCTTTTAGGACCTTGAAGGTGATATAAGGTCTCCTAGAGCCTTCTCTTCGCCAGCCTGTACAATCCCAGCTCTCTCATCCTGTCTCCATAGCAGAGATCCTCTACTCCTCTGAGTAGCTTTGTGGCCTACTCTGGGCTCACTCCAACAGGTTCACATCATCTTTACATTGGGGTTCCTTCCCTCTAGAGTACCAACAGCACTGCTTGGTATCATTCGCAAACTTGCTGAGAGTGCACTCAATCTCATTGCCCTTGTCCCTGATAGAGATGTAAAATAATACTGGTCCCAGTAAAATAATACTGATCACCAAGGAATGTCCCTGAAACACTGTACTCCTCTTATGGGAGAGAAAATTCTGTTCAGACCGTGGGCTCTCCTTAAAGTGAAATGTTTCACCGCAGCTGTCGCAGGTTACCAGGGATTCAATCCTTTTTTCACTAACTCCCCCCCTTCACACAGTTACTATCAATTGAGAGAGGTTTTATACAGACAACACAGAGGCTTGACTTAAGGGATATAATACTAAGATTTATTACTAGGCAAATAAAAACTAAGTAAAATCACATGTACTACAATACTACTACTTAAACTAGCTTATCTTACGAGTAACATATACTACAACACTACTACTTAAACTTAGCTTAGCTTATAGAAAAAAGAATGTCAGGTTATTATATGCAAGTTTGGTGGCTCAACTC
>VYXB01001551.1:766892-784951 GCA_013397135.1 Pachyramphus minor | reverse complement strand
GCAAGGTGCTATACAAACACATTAAATTCCCTGACTGGAAGATCTTACAGAGTAAGTAAAGAAGACCAGGGAGAGGCTGGAGGGTAGAGGCAGAATGAGCACAATCTTTGTTTTACAGCAAACAGCTAAATTAAATGGTGTCCCCAGTGGGCTGAAAGAAATCTGAGGTAGAAATGGACATTGAACATCGATTACCTGAACCTCTGTGTTTTGCTCATAAAGCAGTTTAGTCTTCAGGCAAAATCTGGCCTCAGGTTTGATCTTTCAATAACATTCTTTACTTTCTTATCATTTTCAGAAGCAATGGGCTTTCACACTGATGCATTGTAAGGTAGACCAGGCACAAAGGAAGAGCAATTCTCTGCCCATTCATATGCAGCCATCTCTTGTGTAGAGCACAGCAGGTATATAACAGCTACCTAGCCATACTGCCAACAATAAAGAAGACAGTGTTTAGCAGATACCTGGGTAGAATGACTAGCAGGTGGGGTCTAACCTTCATTCTTGAACAGAAGTGTTATCAGATTTTTAATGATCACAGAGCAGGCAAAGGACATACACAGATTCCCTCTCTCTTTTTCTCTGTGTGCATCTGTGTGTGGGTGTAAGATCATGTCTATCTCTTGCCATTGGGCCATGCCTAGGAGAGTAGAATAAGTTATCTGCTAATAGAGAATAGTAAAAAGCTCCTTAAGATAAAAAGATAACAGTCTGTGCCTTTTCTTTCTCTCTCTGTCTTCTTTTCTTTCTTTTTTTTTTTTAAGCAAAAGAAAAAAGGGGTTCTATTCTCAGCTTTACTGTTGAAGATGGGTGATTTGTCTCGTAATTGTGTTCGCTGACTGCAGCAGATGGATTCATTACTAGGGCTGGTCAGAAATCTTTCAACACAATGTGTTTTTGTGTGTGTGTGAAAATAATGAATCATCAAAACTGAAACTTTTCATGAAGATATGGCAGTGCCCAGGAAACTTTTCTCACAGAAGTTTTCTCAGCTCCTCACTGTGGCTTGCGATTAAAACCAAAAAAATCAAAAGCTTCTCATCTTGGGATAGCCCAGAAGACAGGATATGTGGCCACTGAGGTTTTGAGTTTCTTTTCTGATTATTCTGAAATGGTTCCTTTCTGAAGTGTGTTAGCTACTTTATCACCAAATTATTCAGCACATTTCTTTATAAATGTGTGTATACATAAAGAAATGTAAACAGAGTTTTAACAAGCCGAATTGAGAGAGATGGTGGTATGCTGAACACTGTTAAGTGAATGCAGGTCATGTCCCCTGTTAAAGCCACCATATGCCTTTTTGGAGTCAGAAAACCTTTTGCGATCTTCGGAGGGAACAGCTTGCTCATTGCAGACCCTTCCTCCCAAATCCACCAGATCCTGTTCGTTTTGTTTCAACAGAAATTACCAAAATAATCCAGAGGGACTAATGCTCACGCAAAAGTCTTGAAGGCAAAGTCACTTAGCTCATGACCGCCGCTGAAGAGTAACATTTTACAAGGAAAGGAGGTCATGAGCCTAGTTATCTGCTCATGTTTATACCCCGTAAAGACTTTTCCCCTCTGAGTGTTTGTTTAACTTGTATATATAAACCATTGCTGATTGTACTGCTGCCTTTGGGATCCAATCTTATGCATGACTTACCCTGTGCATAAAGAAGTTTGTCTTGGACCTCCTTAGCAAATGTTCAGTCTAGACTCCAATCAGCACAGAGAGACACTTCCAACAGGAGCTACAGGCAGCAAGAGGCCTATTTGGAAGACAGACAGGACACCAAACACCTCTTTTAAATAGGGCAAGG
Source organism: Pachyramphus minor (assembly GCA_013397135.1). Lineage (NCBI taxonomy): Eukaryota > Metazoa > Chordata > Aves > Passeriformes > Tyrannidae > Pachyramphus > Pachyramphus minor. Next base: position 783,150 of record VYXB01001551.1, on the reverse strand, counting down.
CAGCTTGTTAATGGGCAGGAATTTGGCCCTGAGGTTTTGGCATATGACAGTCATGTAAATGACAATCCCGCTGTACCAATGGGAAGAGAAAATCAATAACACTGTCCTATCAGTGGGAATAATATTAGGGAACAAATAAAGGACCACTGTACAGCAAAACATTAAACTGGGATTTATGTGAAGCAGAGAAGAAAGGAAGAGAAGGGAAAGTTGTCAAAATTTATTTCCTAAAAATAGCAGGGGGGGTCAATAAAAAGGCATCTTAGTAATGGAATAAGAGCAAGAAGATGCCGACAAAGTTGTCACAAAAGGTAAGATAAAGCTCACCAAAGCAAAGGAATAGTCCCAAATTACTGCAGAGGTCCATTCTATCTATCCATTAGCAGCTCTACCTCTTTGATTATTTCTTCCAGACCAGTCCTAGTGCAGTTGACGATTTTCCAGTGCTAGACTCTTTCACTCCTTCTGCAATGATTTGCTTCTTACTTAGAAATATTTTCACTCTAAAGAAAAGTAACCCTTAAACTTATAGCCGTGAAATCAGGACATCTGACAGGCACCATTTCTTCTCCGGGCAATTCATAATATATAAATTGTAGCACATTCATTGTTCACATTGATTAACACATTACAGTTCATAAAGGTGCACCTGTCTGTTACCTTGCCTCAGGTGAATAAATTATATTAATATTTGTTAATTTGAATTGGAAATAAGATTTTACTCCCATCCAGATAACTTTTGCTCCTTTCTGCTGGTTTCTTGATACATTGAATAAAAGTATATTCAGTGCATCATGACAGTTATAGGTCCATTTGTTAGTCATTTACACCACCTTTTTCAACGTTCTTTTACATTCAAAGAACATTCTAAAAATTTGTGAGGCATCTTACAAAGAGTTCCTACAATAGTTTTCATCTTTAAAAGAAATAAAAAATAGGTTAAATTTTGAATGTTTGATTATTGCTCCCTTCTTGTTTGTTTTCTTGCTTACATGCATGTACGTGTTTATATAATGTAATGACAAAAAATGTGAGGTTTTCATAGCCCATCTTTCTGATATTTTATGAACCAGCTCAGAAGACAGACAGAGAAACACTGACTTACTATTTACCTTTTACTGTAAAGTCAGCACAGGATTCATCGCCCCGCCTTAACCCCAAGTTATATTTTTATAGCTATATCCAAATCTAGATGTCATGAGGTATTTGGCTTTCATCCATGTTATCTTTGTGCTGTCCCCTTTATAGTTAAGGCTGACATCTAAAACCTGATCCTATTCCTTTGTTTTACGTATTTATTTTGTCAGAAACTTATTAGTATACTCTGTCAGGACAAAACTTTGCACTATTTGATCACTTCTTATTTGCATTTTTAATAGTCCCCATTAGACAGACTCTGAACTAATTAGCCAAGCATCCTGTTTCCTATTTTCAGAACTAAGAAACTAATATTTGAAGCCCTACTAGAACAATTAAGTAATAAGAAAAATACTATGTTAAGGTTGGCAAGAGAGTAGCTGCCATAAATCACTACAATTATGACTTGCAGCTCACAATGTTTAAGAACATAAAAAATTAACCCACATACTATTTCTATGGTCTATAAAAAGACATATACTAGATTAAAAACAAAAAGAAGGAAACAAAGTCCAAATAATGTATATGAAACCATTCCCGTTTTGTTCATTGGCAGGAAGAGCTGGGCATTCAGTCTTTATTGTGACAAAAAATAATTTTCATTGTGTCTATATAACTTATAAATGTATGGCTTAAATATTAGTGAAAATTAAGAAATGTAGGCTTCTTAGCCTAATCTTTAAAAGCCTTGAAGTACTTTGTTCCCTTTGATTTCAACACAGACATTCGGTGTCTAAGTCACTTCAAAGTCACAGATCATAAGGCTGTGATTCAGTTGCCCAAACACTGATCTCTCGCATTAGATATCCTAAATTATCCCTATTCAGCTACTGCTAGAAAATGGATTAAAGGGCATTAGACATCCATATTCAGGCAACTGATTTTTGCTTCTAGTAATTTTCTTTCCAGAACTTAATTCAGCACTTACTTATAACTTTTCTATCATCCAAAATAATAGAAGCTGCCAAAAGAAGGTTGTTATTTTTTGCTTGTTTGGTTTCTTCAACCTTTTCTTCAACAAGTAGAATGTGTAATACATTATTTGGCCAACACAACCTTTGCCTTTGCATTCTGAGACACTACTTTGATAAGATTCACTAGAATGGAGAAATTCCATATGATGGATTGAATCATTAGGGATGTCAAGTAGCCAAAAAAAAAGCCAAAATAATTTTGTTGTGAATTCTCAAATAACTTCCCCCCACCACCGGAATTTCGTAATTCCCAAACAGTGAAAAATTAACAAAAATAAAATCAACACTTTTTTCTTGAACAATAAAAGATGTTCTAAATTCTCCATCAGTGTAGGAAATATTGCTGGTTGAAATGGGTTCTTCTGGTATAAAGGTTTCCCTATGAAGCATTTCCATGGGAGAATTAAAGTAACAGGCTGACATTGGCAAACAGGAAAGAAAAATGGCCTTTTTTGAAAAGCTTTGGAAAATAAAACAGCGTAATAGAATATCTCAATTTTTCAAGGACCCATAAGGATCATCAAATCCAGCTTCCTGCTCCATGTGATTCCTGAAGGGAGGCAGTGGAAGGAGAGGTGCTGATCTCCTCTCTCTCATGGCCAGCGATTGGACATGGAAATGGAATGAAGGTGCATTAGGGGAAGTTCAGATTGGAAATTAGAAAAAGGTTCTTCACTGAGAGGGTGGTCAATCACTGGAACAAGCTTCCCAGAGAAGTGCTCATGTCACAAAGCCTGTCAGAGTTCAAGAAGCATCTGATTTTTCATTTTGCAATCCAGACCCCTCAAAGGGGCTGTAGGTATTTTAATGTATTTGCTTTTTCTTACTATCTTTATGTCCTCCAAAATTCTTTACCACTACCTAACAAAGTCAAACACTTGATTTATAAAATCATATATATGTGAAAGTTCATACTTTCTGTTTTGAGTTTTAGAAAATAAATTGAGAAAATCTTAAATAATATGACCTCTGCAAAAAAAAAATAAGTGGAGGAAAATAGTATTTTCTAAAAATCTATAGCAATCTTTTAGTTTTTATTTTTAACTTTTACTAACTGAATTATTGATTTACCCAAGCCATCTAAGATTAGATTTTTGTACAATGAGTAAGAGAATGGTAAAATTTGGTTGCTGAAAAGACATAATATCTTGCTTTACTTATGTCCATTACTACTTTGAATTTAGTTAACATTGTAATGAAACCAGTAATATGCTTAAAGCGATGGAACTAAATAATGGTATATTTATGAAAATAATGGAACTACCTGATTACTTAATGATAAGAACTCTACATTTAAAAATGTGGTCATACTATCTAGCTGAGCACCAGCAAGAGATATAATATCTTTAAACATCTTTTACTCTAGAAATAGTATCATCTTATTAACTACATCTCTGCATTGACATGCCATTAAAAAGTACCTTAGGACTTATTTTGCACCTAGGTTTTCTTTAATTTGTTTTTCTTCCTTGGTCTCTTTGTAAATTACAAGATTCTTCAAAAGAAGCAAGCATGAAAAATCCTTTAAAGAAATTCAGGTTTCAGGGTACATGATAACATAGCTAATCCCCTGATCTTCAAAAACATTCCCTGCAGGAATTTTGAACATAGCTTTGTGCAACAGTGTGGGGAGAGGGAGGGGGAAAGAAAAAAATAAAAAAGGAAAAAAAGGAGAGAGAATTCTTTTGTTTGTTGGTAATTAAGAAAGACTTTTGTTTCTGTCCAGGCTGTAAAGCATTCTGCTCATTCTGAAAATCATATTAGAGAAATAATACACTACGGTCCTGATTTATAACTCCCAGCTATGCCAGGACTCACCCTTGCATATATACTGGGTTTTATACTCAAAACTTGCATGTTGGACTCTGTCTTAGTCTGGCTCTTCACACACTGTGCTCTTGAAATACCTCTGCCTCAGCTTTCAGCATTAAGTTGTTGTGAGACTTTTTTCGGGTTCCTCAGTAGCAACCTGAAGCAAACTTTGTCTGCCTGAGCCAGTCACCATGGCATTGAAATGAGCATAAATGAGGATGTACTGAAGTCATTCTGAAGAGACACTAGAGCCAGAATTTGAGATTGTGTTTGGAGATGAAAGGCTGGTGAACTAACACATTGTGCTTGCCCATTACACCGCCTGCTAGGAGACAATAACTTTCCCAAAACTTGCCTGATGCAGCCAAAAAAACAATGACACAGAAGCAGACGTGTTTGTTTCTTATCAGCAGGGATCCTATTGCTGCAAGCTCCACAGTATTTTGGACTCTAGCTCTACTCATCAAACCATTGCTCTTGCTCCACTCGCCAAGCAGCTTACAGAAGGCAATTAAGTGTTGCATAGGCATTTGACTGTAAACAATTATGGAACTCAATGTCCTGTAGCTCAGAGGGGGGAAAAAAGCCTCCTACACTGTCTGAGCTGATAATCAATGACTTTGACAGTGGAGAACTCTGGCTCTGAACTACAAACAAAGCTGTCTGAACAATCACCCCATCACCATATTCCACCACAAACTGTCTTCAATTGGGAGATTATTTCTTTTACAGGCCCTGGCAGTCAGTGAGATCCAAATGCCAGGAAAGAACTGGCACAGACTTTTGACTGTTCAGCTTGACCACTGCAGTCTCTGTGCATTCAAAAAGGCATGTCGTGCTGTGTGCTCTTCTGAAGCTGACGGTGAGAGCCGAGCCACGGCGGGAGGCAACAGGATGAGAGATGCAGCATTATTCGGACAGCCCACGTGGCTGGAATGTGCTACACAGTGCACCAAAGATGGGATCCAGGCAGTTAAGCTCTGGGCAACACGGAAGCCTCATATCAAGAAACTGGAGCCTCAAAAAGCAGACCGGCAATCTGCAGAGTTTGGTAACGGCACAAAGTTCCTGCTGAGAGCTTTGTTGGCGAAAGTGATGATGCATCATTTGACACAAGATGTTCAGTCAAAGCATTAAAAAAAATCTCTTCATTAAACATCATGATGTCTTTGGAGCTCACAGCAGAGATCTCTTTGCTGTGACAAGAAGTAATCACCTGGGTCAGACCAAATACATTATTTGGTCTCTTTCAAAAACCTAATATATAATGTGATACAACCTAACTATAAACATTATAGTTACCAGATATGAATTTCTGTAAGTATTGCTTACCACATTTCAAAATGTTATTTCTTATCACTTGGCCACAGACACCCATCTTTCACTTTAACTGAATGATCAAGTGTAATCTCTGGGGAGAAAAGAAAGCTCTGTCATTACCTTAGGGGTGAAAAATCCTGTGTTGCTTTTACTTAGAAATCATAAATAACACCTTAATACTGAGTAGATGGTGTTAGTCCTTCCTTCAGATGAGAAACGGAATCCAGTGATGGTATCTCAGACATCCTTGTAGGTCCAAATTTACCTTTAATGTCTAAAATTCCATGGCCAATACAGTAACCTCACCACAGGATGATCCAATCCATCCTAAAGCAGATATGTACCTAAAATAGAATGAGTCACATTTTTGTCATTTATTCTCATAATCTATGAAAGAATAAAATATAAACATCCTGAGAGGTCATTGAACAAATAAACACTAACAACTGGGCTCTGTGAACTAGCAGGAATGCCAGTATCTGAAGAGAAGCTTGGGATGAGATATTGACTCCTGATGAGGTCTGTGCTCCCCAGAATTCAGCAACACTGCCATCTACTTCAGCAAGGACAACTTTTCATGCAGACCTCTCATTTTCCAGACCTAACCTATTAAAAGCTAAACAGATATTCACGTTGAATCACCCAAGGCAGGAAAGGTGTTCTTGGGGTGAGAATGTGGGGTTGTTTGGGTGCAAAGGGCAGAAATCAGCAGAGGGAGGAGATCAGGGTAGATGCAGGACATGATGTCAGGCACATAACGAAGGCAGTGACCCAAGCTGTGAATAGACACTGACCTCCAGTGTACAGTGATGACCTTCCCCAACCTCTCTCACCTCCTGCCCCTCACACAGATGCCTGGATCAAACACATCCGTGCCTCCTCTGAAACATACACCTTCAATATCTCCTTCCTCTCCAGAGACACCAAGTGTCTTTCCCACAGATCCAGTCCTGTCTGTCATACAGCAAGAGAAGGGACAAAAAAAATTCTTACGGGGAAACCCCTCAGGAACATTTTTCAGGTCCCTGAAGAATGCTTAGTGTTTGTGTTACTTTCTTCCCTCTTTCTAGTGTGCTTGCTGCGTCACCGGGCATGACTCAAATATTTACAGGCAGAAAAGACCCAAGGACTGTCTGTACCCATAAGATTTGGCTGGTGAGATTCCCCGCCTCTGCCACCATCTTCATGCTGGAACTGAGCCCAGTCTGGCAGTGTCAGAGTACAGGGGTACTCTGGATCCTGGGGGAAATCACATCCCAAGAGCCCCATGGCTGTCAGCTCCTTCTCCAAACACCACCTGAAATCCCTCTCCTGAGCTATGCTCTGGCTCTCATTGTCTTCCATGGCTTGATATTTACTTAAATCTGACAGCCTGGTCAGCTCTGCAGGAGCTGCACATGAAAATCCCACAAACAGACAGTATAAACTGTTCCTAGAGTTGCAGAAATGGTCTCACAGGACAATCTTCTGTAGATAAGATAGTCAGAAGAAATGTACACAGTACTAGGAGCGATGTCTTGAATGGGCTGCAGTTGCCACACAGTGACATTGAGTGTATGAGTCTCCTCTCCCAAATAAAAAGTGATAGGACAAGGGGAATGGGTTGAGGTTGCACCAGGGAAGTATTAGATTGAATTAGGAAAGATTTCCTCACCAAAAATGTTGTCAAGCACTGGCACAGACTGCCCAGAGAAGTGGTAGAGTCACCAACCCTGGTGGTATTTAAATGATGTGTAGATGGCACTTGAGAGAGACATGGTTTAGTGGTGGACATGGCAGTGCTGTGTTAATGGTTGGACTTGATGATCTTAAAAGTCTCTTCCAGCCTAAATGTTTCTATGATTCTATAGCAGAACACATCAGCTAGTTATGGGGACATCTTAAGAGTCTTAAATATTACTAACAAATGGTAACAAACAGCACATATTATGTTGCTTTAACAGATTATTTAAAAGATACAACAAAATCTTTTTTTTCCAATCAATCTGTACTTTCTGAAGGTATGCACTGAGTGCTAAACATTGTTTTAGAAGTCCTAGCCATTTCTGAACCCATTTTGCCTCTTAAAGCAATGGTCTAGGCACAACTGCAAAGTGTTTACTGCTTTTGGGATGAACTTATCATCGTTTCATATTTGCAAAGGTATTATATACCCACCAAGTTTGACTGCCACTGTTCATCTACCCCTGGATGAAGACTTTCTGAGCATCAGTAACAGATTAAGGGAAAGAGCAGGCTTTCTGAGTGACAAGAGAAAAACCTTCATGAAGCCGTAAGGCCATCTTTTCCAGGTGTTGATAGGAAAATATCATCTTGATATTCTTGGGTTTGTATGATTGTGGCTTGTTCAGGGGCTGCAGAAGATTAAAAATAATAATAATAATAAAAAAAGATGCACTGGAAGTCCAATGGAGCAATAATAAAAGCAGGAAGAAACATGCTGTCTTCATCATTTCTTTATTAAGATTCAGCTAGTACACCTGACAACATTAAGTAGCTGCCAATAAGATGAGAATTAGCATCCACACCTCTGGAAGCCCCTCCTTCAAGTGCTCTCTATTCAAAATGGAGGAAGAATAATTTTCAGAAAGATGTAAATCTGTTCAAGCAGCTGCATAAGGAAGGCCCAGTACTCAGAGGTAATTCCTGGTTCAGATGACTACAAATTCTTAGTCACTATCTCCTAAATGATTTATCCCTGCAATCAAGTTGTGAAATGGGAAGCTATCATCATTAAGAAATTGAAGCTTGAGAGTTACCATGCAAGTCTGCATAGATATATAACACTGAATCTTTGGTTGCATCAAAAAATTGAAATTATTTTTGCCAGTAGTCAGGGCTTATCCTTCCTCAACCAATTTACAATCAAACCAATCCTGCCCTGAGTGGGATGCTTATTTGAGGAATGGAACATTCCTGGAAATTACTCAGTAGGTGTTACTTTGTTTTTTTTAATTATTTTTCTTAACTTTTTTTTATATAGACAAATTGGAAAGCAAAGACGAGATGTAAGAGGAAAGGAAATGAGAAGTAGGAAAGTGTGTTATCGTTGAAGAAGGGTCTCTGCTTTCAAAGATTTTTGTAAATATGAAGGTCACAAGCACACTTCAGATAGGAGAGAACTAAGTGAAATAAGGGAATAGGACGAGCATGGTTAGAATTGAAGAAGTTTTTCCAAGATCATCATGGATGGTTCCTGATTATAAAAGATAAACATATACTTCAGATGTTCAGGAGGAATGATTTTAGGACCACATTAAGGTTATCTTTAATTCCTGATGTAAAATTAGGCAAAGGACTTCATCGAGTTCATATAACAAGTTCTTGAAATAAAATCCTTGCTCAGATCCTGATCTAGCACAAAATGGCATAGAACAGTATTACACTGACCTCAGTCAGCTGCATTTCTGTCCCAAGATTAGAAAATCAAAGCTGCATTTACTGGATGGAAAATTCTATCTTGAGAACTGTGATCTTGTAAAAGACTTGAAAGAGAAAATGAGAATCAGTCATAGCTCATCAGCAGAATATGGGATCCAATGAGATGTTTTGTTGCAGAGAACCAATATGATCATTAAACACATAAATGAAAATGTATCAGATGGGAGAAAGGAATTCTTTTACTAGTTTGTACTTGGTATTGATATGACCATTAGAGGAAAACTGCCCCGTCTTTGTACGCACAGCTGAGAAAAGATATTGAAAAAGATTGGAAAGAGTTTAGGAAAGTTTCATAGGAATTATTACAGGTCTGAAAACACTGTGCAATGAAGTACTGCATGCTCTATTTAATTTTTCAAAAGGAAGATAAAGGCGTAACTAGACATGGTCTATAAATATCCACCGAAAGAATAAAAATGTGATAATAGAAGTTTCTCCAGTCTTAGAAGGAAAAACTTGAAAAGATTCAGTGGTTAGGGATTGAAACTTGGCAAATTGATTCTGCAAAGAAATATCCATTTTTAGCAAAAATGATAGAAAACAGTAGAATGACTGGTCAAGAACCATAGTAGGTTTTTTCATTATCTGGCCCTTTCAAATAAGGAAATACAAAGTTTCTGTTTGCTTGTAGAATGTACAGTGTGATCACAGAAACAAAACTGGAATTTCTTCATGGAAGTAATGTCTTTATCTGAAGTGCAGATAAAAATTAAAATACAATTAACTTATTTTAATATCAACCAGAAATTGTGTGTTTTGTCTTAGATGGCTATGTAAAAAGAGTTTTCTGCGTATTCAGTGAAAAACGACTAACCCTGTCACATGGCTATTCACTCCATTTTCTTCAGACAGGGGTCTTTGGTCAAAAGAATCACCCTCCAAAGGTACTTATTTCTGCTGATTGTACAGGGAGGTTGTAGGTATGTGTTTTCTGAACATAGTTATCAACAGTTAGTCTTACCAACAATCCATCTTCTGGTCAAAACCAGACTTTTCTAGGGCATAACTCAGTTTGCCCTAAGGAGAACTTCTAAGCAGGGTCAAGGAATTTTTCCCTAAAAATGCTTATTTATTGTACTGAATTGAAAGTGCTATTATTCCAGCTGCAGATCTTGTAGTTTTTTACAGTTTTAGTTGTATGAGATGAATCCCATCCTAAATTAATACAATGATTTCTCATGGCCTTTAGGCTAACAGGAAATTCTATGAATAATTAAGCATTCAGATATAACAATGATAGACAATTTTACAATACTCATGAAGATTCCTAGCTGGAACTCAAAGAAGTAGTGTTGGTCTCTCTGCCTCATTTAAATTTTGCTGAGTAACTGACATTTTTCTACAGCAGTTCTATTTTGTCATTGAGGGGAACTTTATTTTAAAGGACCAGGTCATGACTTTGGGTTATATTACTTTATAGTAGGCAATCTCAGTTCTACCCAAAATGCTTTATGTGTCTGAGGTCAAACTCATAGACACCTCATTAGCACCTTCTTAATTTAAAGATGCCAAAACCCCATAGGTAAGATGAGACTTGGCATGGATGAAAGGAAACTTAATAAAGATTTAGCAATCATGTTATTGTCTCACACCTTTCATTCTATTACCCTAAGAAGAGCCCTTGGTACCATAAATTATATACCTATTTTGACTAAAAGGCACTGCATGATGAGTTGTGAGACACATAAAAATCTAGTCAATATTAGAGGAAGTGTCTGAATGATAGACAGAGAGACAAGGATAATCTTCGTGATTCCCTGATGAAACATACACTGAGGCTTAACCTAATCCCTGAAGGAATGACAGCAAAAATAAGGTGAAAGACCAATTAGCCTTCTCCCACACTAATCCCCAGTTAGAGCAGCTTATTCTTTTTTATACTTGTAGAGACATTCAAAGCACCATGGAAAATCAAAATTGCACTGGCCATACCTTTTCTTCAGAATAATTTCACTGCAATAGTGCATGAGTCCTTGCTACCCACAGGTTTGTCACATGCCAGAGTTAAAAGATTTCTGATCCCATTGGAAGATTTGGTAGTGATAAGTCAAGAAGATAAGCCAGGCATGAAAATTAACCCTGGATAGAATGATTTTAAGTTGATTCTATTCAAATTAAATGAAAGGAAAGTAGGTCTGTAACTAAGGTTTTCAGTAATAAAGGACAAAAGGAAATTAGGCAGAAAAGTCAGCTGGGTGGAACAGATCCAGAACATGAATATAAAGAAGGTCTGTATATTTTCTTTTTCCAACATAAGAAAACTACTGAGAATTTCTGCCACAAAAAACCCCCTAAACTTGAATAAATTGTTTCCAGGTTATACTGAATAAAAAAATTGTAACACAAAAATCAGTAAGGAAAGAAGAACTACTAACTAGAAATAGAAGCCAAAACCGATTATGGATATAACAAAATTATTTTGGGCATCAAAAGGCCAACACTCTTGAAGTGGTTCAAGACTCATTTGCAAGAGGACAATACATACAAAATGAAAGAGATAAATATTAAGGTAAAAATTATCAACCTTATAATGAATATATACTTTAGTTGTCAGGGGTAATTAAAATATTCAAGCAGCACTGAAGAAGAGAACTATAATAAATATAAAACCATAACTGTTTAAATGTATTTCAAGCATACATTTCACCAATTCAACCTAACTCTGTGCAGGGAATAACGTTTCCTGATTTCAAAAATAATAAAATGGCAGAGGGTAAAAATCAATCTGACAAACACAAACCCCCCTCACTTCAAAAGGTTCCAGTTCACATCAGAACAACTAACTTAGGGAAAACAAGTTAATCAACTATATGTGTCTGAATCTTCAACATTTTATGATAGATTTAAGTTTGATTTATGTTTATCATGAAGTCTGACATAACTAATTTTAATACGAGTGGTTTATTTTTCAGTGAAAATTCAGAACTTTTAACATTTACATTATTTATTGAGGTATGACAACCATCTTTTTCAAACTTTATATTTGCCATATACCGCCTTGTAATGGTTCTATATCTAAAAAAAAAACTGTTTCAAAAAGAAAAGGTCATTAACAATGGATCCTAGGTAGCTTCAACTTCTATACTATGTGAGGAGAAGCATAATCTACATAGAATTCTTTTTAATCTTTTTTTATGTGTTTCATACTGACTAAATAATAAAGTTAAAATTGTCTTGGTCAAACAATGCAATATATTTCAGTTAATAAATGCAACAAAATGAATTATGTTGTTGTAATAATCCACTATTCCTCACAGGAAAAAACAAACAAGATATATCATAGCGTGTTCTTTCTTTGTGAGGAGAACCAGGATGTCATGGTATTCATGTGATTGCAAGAACATCTTCGAGCTGGGAACAGACTAGAAGAGAACGAGAGTATATGGCACCCAAAAAACAGAACCTGTAGGAATGAAAATAACACTACAGACTTGGGTGGTTTATGGTTTGGAGTAAAAATACCTCAATGAACAGACGAGATTTTCAACATAAAATTCATTCTTCGAACAAGAAATCAGTATTATTTTGGAAGAGGAAAGGAAATAGAAAACTCATCCCACCCTTAAGCAGATGCTTGAAACTGATAAAATAAGTTATCTGTCAAAATATGAACCTCAGTCATCAACTGAAAACACAGTGTAGAGGACTGGTGTGCACTAGATGTTAAATCTCCAGAACGGCAAAGGCATTTGAGATGAATGCCCCTCCCATCTTCTGATCTCAAGCAGTAAACCTCTAAGTAAACTTACACAATTTAAAATTAAATAACCATGGAAACCATTAAAGACACAAGGAAACTAAACAAGCTGTCTTGAAAAGCATGTTATGGCATATCATTCCTGCTTGAAAGATACTACTTTGCCCTCAAAAAAGTTCTACATTTATTTGTGATACCAAAGTAGTGTGAAGAGAGTGTCTTTCTGATGCCTTAAACTTACTATTTCATCAGACTTAAAAATCTCTAAGACTTCTATTATAAAAAATCTATGATGAGAAATTCTTCCAGATTTGCTTCTCTAGGTTAAGCACATATGCAAATCTGAAGTACACAGAAGTTGTGCAGACTTAAGATACAGTTTACTATTATCCCTGACTGGTACCTTAGATGGCAGTCTCAGAAGGTAAAACTCAATGAGACAAATTTAGTAGGTGTTAAGACTTCCCAAAATCCACCTCTGAAGACAGCCTTACTGCTATTGTTCAATACAACAGCAAAAATAAGGCATTTTTAAAATTTATATCACTCTTGCTTTTTGCCTCTGTTTTCCAACAGTAATTGCCACTAGATCAGTCACAAAATTGAGATGGCAGTGAGAACATCCAACACAGATAGCATATCCATTCATTTAATCAGAGTATTTATGGATAGCACAAAATCATGTGGATGAAACTGTGGTAGCTGAATTTCCGGCAGTGGTAGGAGCAGACTGGTGTGGAACCACAGAGAACTCTGCGGTATCTGCTGAGAGGAAGCTCTGGTGGCACCTTGCTCCACCTCCCTGCTCAAAACTAAACCAACTTAGGTCAGATTTCTCAACATCTTGTTGAGAATCTGTCTCAAATAACCTTATCACTCTCTACAGCTCCCACAAGCTGTAGAAGTTGTAGCCAGGTGGGTATCCGTCTCTTCTCACAGGCAACCAGAAAAAGGACAAGAACACATGCTGCACCAGGGGAGGTTCAGGTTTGACATTAGGAAGAAGTTCTTCACAGAAAGGGTGACTGGGCATTGGAATGGGCTGTCCAGGGAGGTGGTAGTGTCATCATCCCTGGAAACATTTAAGAAAAGACTGGATGTGACACTCAGTGCCATGGTCTAGTTGACAAGATGGTGTTTGTTCATAGGTTCACAGGTGATCTCAGAGATCTTTTCTAACCTAGTTGATTCTGTGATTTTGTGAAATCTAGCAAAGATTTTGGTATCCACAAGTATGTGAATTCCAAAAATCTCATTTGAATTAGAAGAAAATTAATAGAAAGGAATGCAGAGAAAAGACAAAGGCCATTAGAACTCTAACTGGCTCTAAGGTGTCTGAACGGTTGCAGCAAATCTTAATCCCACTATGACCCTTGATTTAATATGATATTTGAAAGATGTAAGACTTATTTCAAACACTGATTCACCCCCAGAGTATATCTATCAATTTTTTGACTCACTGTATGCGTAGTCAAAATGGGTCACTTTTTCTAATGCCAGAGCTTATAATGGTACTAAGTCTGGCAGGAAGAGAAATTAATTTTCTTCATAGGAATCTCTATGATGATCTGTTGTGAACTTGTGACCAGAACAGTGTTGATAACCAAGTAATGATTTGTGTATTGATGAACACTGCTCGCACACCAAGGCTGTTTTGTCTTCTGCCCCTGTCCAGGAAGTAGTTTAGGGATGGGCAAGAACTTGGAGGGATAAACAGACACAACAGTTGACCTGAACTGACCAAAAGCATAATCCATGCAATGCCAAGCCCCACAATTCAAAGTTGAAGGATGGAGGTCGGTGTCTTCCAAGGTCACTGTTGCTCAGAGGTAGTGAGAGGTGGTGACTGATTGCCTTTGCATCACTGCAGATGGGTTTTATATCCCTCTTTTCTTCACTTAATAAAGTATCTTTTTCTGAATCACTGAGTTTTCTCACTCTTCCTCTTCCTGTTTTCTTTCCTGTCCCACCAAGGGGGTAGGACTGAGTGAGCAGCTGTGTGTGTGCTTAGTTTTCCTCTGAGTTGAATCCTCCACAAATGACCAGGAAATAGGATAGCATGGAAGACTTGTCTTTTTTTTTTTTTTACCACTTCTATATAAATATTTCTGTACCATCACATCTCTACTTGTCCAGCTGAGTTTTACCACTCCTTCCATATATCATTGCTTTTACTTTATTCACACTCAGAGACATTAATTATGTTAAGGATCTCAAACACAGTCATACACATTTCTATTCATATGTGTACTATGTGAATTTATAAATTTACTTCTTTGTGTACAAGTTTTGCACAGCAATTTCTTTAAGGAGGAAAAAAAAGTGAAGAACTGGTGTTATATATGAAACAGACAGGTAGGGTTTCACTCAAGGGAACAACTCCTGTAACGATTATAATTTATAAAACAAAATATCCTGAGTATGACACTAGTCAATTTAGCCTGATATAAAACAGGGCCTGTGTTTTCTTTCCTTTATATTTTTATGATACGTAATGTCTTTATAATTTCCACCACTCACATCAAAGCTGCCAACTGCTGAGTGTCTAAATAAGTGGCATGTGAAGAAAATGAATGAATTGCTAAATGTCCCATTACGTCCATGGAGAATATCCTTACATTTGGAGTCAGGAATCTTAAAATTGAACGACAAATGAATGGTTTTCACTCCAGTGGAGTCAGGGTTTTGTCAGTGGCAATTCTATTATGCTCTGTGTTTGAATGGAAAGAGAAAAACAGAGACAGAGAGGAATGAATAAAACCAAACCCACAGAAGCCTATTGCAATACCTCGACTCCAGGACTGAATGACAATTACTTCAAGAGAAAGAGAGAAAAAATAAATATGGTAGAACATGATGCATCCAGAAGTATGCTGTCTCCAAGGGCTGGAAATTTTTTGGGTATATATACTCTACATAGGAGTTGGAAGATAGGAAGATGAGAATTTTTACCATTTCTATTGTTTAAATGAGGAATGTTTATCTGTTAATGCCTACACATGGCTGAATTCTTAGAAACTATAGATATGACTGTTAGACAAAATAATGCCCAGAAGGATTCTTGTGTGTGTCTGACCATATTAGTGAGACATTAGGACTCTCTCTCGTCCAGTTTTGGATCACAATAGGTAACACACTGCCAAAACCAGGGACCATTTTAGATGCCCACTCCCAGTAACTATACCAGGTGCATTCACCCTTCTTAGAAGCTTAGTGAGTTCCTCAGCACAGACCCAAATATATTTTGCTGCTTGACCCTAATGACCAGAAATGTTCCTGGTCCCATTTAATTTCTCAGTATAGATATATTCTTAATGATTGTCATAAATTAGATGCTAAGAATAAAGTAAAATTGCCTAGACATAATTATCTACTGTCATTTGAGATGCCCTTGGATGTCCCTTTTGGTTGCCATTCCAAAAGAACAGAAGGATTTTGCCTACCTATAGATTGTGTCACATCTGCCAACCATGCAGCATCTCAAATGATGTTACACAATTACATGTCCAGGCAACTAGATTTAGTAGTAAGGGTGGGTTTCAGCTCCAGATTCAGAAGCATACATAAGGCAGTGATGGTAAGTTAGTTCTTATTGCAGCCAATGGAAATTCAGTCAATGAACTGAAAAATTCCAAGGGGAGGGAAAAAAAAAAAAAATAAATGTGGCTGTCTATTTTAGAGAAAGGTGTACATATTAACCATAATCCCCTTTGACTCTAATGGGATCTCAGATAGTCAGCTCACATATGACACCTACAATGGAGATACCTACCTCTAACTGATGGAATCCTATGTGGTTAACACAACACCACCAGGAATGCTGTCATTACTAATCAAGGGCCAAACAGGTAGTGGGAGAAATAGTTTTCACATGAAG
>VYXB01001551.1:754702-766856 GCA_013397135.1 Pachyramphus minor | reverse complement strand
TCTCCACCTAAACTCTCAAAACAATTCCATCTTTTGTTCTAGTTGAAAAGACTTTCCTCTCTCTGAAACAAAGTCAGCATTAAGCTGTCAAATTGTGATTGAAATTATTTAGTCCTGTCACACTGTATCACTGTTGGGATGAATGTTACCAAAAAAAGGCAAGAGGAAAGAACCGTTTTTTCTCCTAGGACATAAATGAGTATCTTACCACAATATCTAGAAAAAATCCTTCAATGTATTGTGTTATAGTAAGTAACTATCCAACGGGTGAAAAAAATTAAGTCTTAAACTATAATTCATAAAGTAAAACCAGGATGTCATGTTGTGTTAGGATACCCTGGGATATTATGTCTTATACAGTGTATATTAATATGAATTGATAAAAGAAAATACTCATTGATTTATGTCACTAATTTTAGGACATGATGTTTTTTGGTTTTGCTGCTGCTCTTGTTTTTATATTATTGTTACTGTTATTGTTATATTATCCTTGATCTATTACTGCCTTTTTTTACACCAAGATTTGACAGGTGGATAATGAATATTGTCTATTGTGCCATTACTATGATTAGATGTGGATAGCAGTCATTCTGCTATTGACTCATTTATGCTATTGACAAGCTAATTCTGAATTTTTTTTTTTAGCTTATCAAGATGTATTGTCAGCTGAAGTATATGTGTCTTGTGGTTAGCAAGCTGATCTTTTACTAAAACTGTAGGATCCAGACCATTAGTTCACCAGTCAATGCATATGGCACTTTTTATTCTGTGCAATTATGCACTGTGTTAGCATTCTAAGTCATCAGTTGGGATCAAGGATGAGTGAGCCCCATACAAAGCAAACATCTTGGAATAATCCTGTCATCTTCAAATAGCCAGTAGCCTGTGTAGTCAAGGTGAAGTGACAAGCCATGTGTTCATTACCTAACCCAGGCTAACCTTCTAAGTTCCCTCTACAGTGGCTCCAGAGAGCACTTCTACACACTTGTAACAGACACTTGTGTTCTGCTGAGGTGGCCTAGTTTTCTGTAGCTGTCCTTGTCTCTCCAATGAATGCAGAAAGAGTCTTTAAGACAAGAGAAAAATGCAGAAAAAGTGTTTAAATTCTTAGAGTGATTATAGGACATTTTGTGTTGGAAGGGACCTCAAGTGGCCATCCTGTTTGAATTCTTGTTCAAAGCAGAGTCAGACCAAGTTTCCTAGGGCTTCCATGAAAATCTTTGAGGATGAAGGCTGCACAGCTTCGCTGCCCAACCAAGCATCCTGTCAGCCTCAAGACTGCTGCTAACATCATACAGCATGATACATATGTAAAAGGTATCCCTTGACATTTATATCTAACTGTGTTATTGACAATTTATAAAAATAAGACATTTTAGTTAGCCACTCAAGTTTTGGTGGTTTGGCTATTTTTTATATTTTTAGGTATGAGGGGTTTTTGATTTTTTTTTTTTCCTTCAGTATTGGCTATGTTAACATAGGATATACTAGTGCTGAAGTTCCAGCTTCTATGTAAAGCACATTTAGGGCAAAAAAGTCTTATTAAAGTGTATAGTAAAATATATAGTGAGCCAAGAGTTTTCAGTTTACAGGGCAAATTATTGTCCCTGTAAATGAAAAAGTAACCTCCAGTGGGCAATAATGCCTGAAGCTGAATTATATCCACTTTTTCATCCCATAAGTCAATAGCTTTCCACTATAAACATCAGCTCTAGTCAATATGATATGCTGCATACTGATATATTGACTAATGGTACTATTAAAAGCTCACAAAATGTCAGGAGCTGGGAATTTCTCATGCATATAGTTCTGCATTTCAGTAGATAAGGGTGCTCTGTGTAACTTATAAATCCATGCCCAGTTGGGAACAGTCTTTGTAATAGTCCCCTTTGTGCTATCCTTAAGGATGCACAAGTTCCCCAATGTCTCCATTCCCATATTTTTTTTCCTTCTTTTTGTAAAATAGACCTTCTTATTCTGTAAAAGAAGTCATCCAGAAAATTCTGTGTTGCAAGGTAACCAAAAAAGGTAACATGCAATTATTCTTTCTCTTCTTCATATAAAACATGACATAGAGTGAGGCTTTTCTTTTTGTCTCCTTGAGTGAAGACACTGACTCATATCTCCTTTGCTGACAGAGTGTCTCTAAAGAATGAATTTAGATGGCAGGTAAATGAAAAGCAACTTCCTAAGTTTTCAAGTTGTGTTTGCTTAAGAAGTAATACTCAAGGCCAAAGGTAACTTCCAGGGTTCAGCAAAGAGCTGGGAAGACCTGTTGGCCTGGGGAAAACCT
This sequence comes from Pachyramphus minor, assembly GCA_013397135.1. NCBI lineage: Eukaryota > Metazoa > Chordata > Aves > Passeriformes > Tyrannidae > Pachyramphus > Pachyramphus minor. The sequence continues at coordinate 764,563 of VYXB01001551.1, read as the reverse complement.
AGAGATCATTGTCCCCAACCATTCATTTTTCCGACACAGGTGCCTTATGTCAAGGTGATCTTTCTGTCTAAGGCAGAACAGAGACAAAATTTATGGTGAAGCAACTTACATTTACTTTGATCCAAAAATTTCCAGAGAAGTAAAATATTTTCTTCATTTTTGGTTGGTTCATTGGGTTTTTTTAAGCTTTCCAAAATTAAGAAAATACATGGATGCACAGAAGTCAATTGAATTGACAAGAAAATTCACATACATACATGAATCAGGTGTTTCCAGTGCTTAGTAGGTTTTTTGGTGTGTGAGGATCCTATTTGCACCTCCAGTTGTATTAACAGTGTGAGTAAATTAGGAATGAAAATGTACATGCATTTGTGAACCTGGTCTGAAATGCCTGACAGTTTGTCAATCACTGCTCCAACATCTCGCAGTCTTGTTAGTCAGACAGATCATTTGAATTTTGCTCAGCTACACAAATGCCACTTTTCATCTCACTGGTGGCTGCTCACCATGCGTGTCATATGACATCATTTGTTGACAGTCTGAAAAGTCCTGCAGGATTAAGAACAGCAACCAGAGGAGTAGTGATGTTGGTTGTGTTATTAACAAGATGTGTTTTTCAAGAGAAACAACTAAAAGGCGTAAGCTAATAATGGCATTCCCATGAAAAGAAAAAAAAAAAAAGAGCTCATTTCTCATTTTTAGAATGTATTTGTTTTCTCCAGTTGCAGGTTGGAAAGTATTTTTGTTTGTGTTTTTGGTTTTGTCACTTTTCCTGCAAGCAGGTCATTTTTCCCTTTCATGGAAAACATATTTTTTAATAGCATTTATTTATTAGAGTACAAGATTTTCATGCAAGCCAAGGACATAAGAGCATGTACCATTTCAGAAACCTACATACACCACGTCTATTCTGACAAACCTGTGTTAGAAGATCTTTATCCTGTGCTTCTTGTGCATTGACAAATTAACTTTAACAGACACCCAAGAGGGAATAGCAGTTCACCACAGAAGTTTTAAATTGGATGATCAGTGTCTTGGAATGTTTAACAGAAATAGCAGCAGTCAGGAGAAAAAGGTTTTATCCCTATGACACATTCAGCATTTTTGGCACCCCACTTGCTGAGTGTGGTTCAGCATGGAAATGCACGACCATGGAGGATTTTGGGAAACACCATTTACTTTCAGTACTCAGCTGACAGAGAATAATGAGAAGGTGGAGAATAAGAACTATAAATCCTACTGCTCTGCAGACTTTTTCTAAGTCCAAAGCCTTTCAGGTTTAGATGAACATTTTTTAAGCACTGCTTTTTGCCCCTTTCGATTTGAAATGTACTATTTCATTTATGAAGAGTTAAAATGTTTAGGAAAAGAGAATCATCTCAACTTCTTTTTAAAAAAAAGTTTAATTATAAATCTAGTTTTGTATCAAAAGTAGATCAGATAGAAATTTTTCAATCTAACCTATAAACACCCATGATTTATACTGATGCATTTAACCTCACTTTATTAGTTGAAAAAATAGGTGTAATGATAATTATTGCTATTCTCAGAGGAGCTGTGAGCATGAATGGACATTCTTTAAGTATGCTAAGATGTGAAATGACAGATAATGGATATGTCCAAAGTATCCTTGCTTTGGGTTATACCTGCCAAAGGCAAATGCAGCTGTGGGAATTACTCTACACAATATCTCATTTTGGTATCAAACTTTTCTTATCAGCATGGTTTATAAAATAATTATCATAGACTTTAATTTTATTACCCAAGAAATATATTAAAAATGTAGATCTTTTATAATTTCTTCAATTAACAGTAGACACTTCTTGATTACTTTCTAATTAAATCATTTCACTCCAAGACTTGGTAATTACAACAAGAAGTTATTAAAATTAGAAAACATTTGCTAACTCAGTACTTTTGATTATTAAGCCTTTATCGCTTAATATCGCCAAACAGTCTATGAAGATATATGAGGTTGGAAACTGAATTTAATGTATTCAGCTATGATAATTAACCACAGGTGTTCCAAACAATGCAATGCCTCTTTCCTGTCACACAGTTTCCTATGAAATCTATTGTTTCTGTCACTGAACTGATTTTTCATCTTATTAAGGTATCTGTCTATTGACAACATATTATTGTTCCTATTACAGGGAAGAATACTCTTGATACTATTCCACTCATCTGGAAGATATAGCAATGAATAACATAATTTATAGGAATAATGAACAATATAATTTTTATTAATCAGTCTCTATGTAGGATAAAACACTCCATACATATTTACATACAGTATCCAAGTATGGGGTGTCCCCATGTACATGCAAAGGAGTCAACAAACAATGTGCTTAATAACAATAAGAGATAATTCTGTTCAAGGACAGCAAAACAAAAAACAAACAAAAAAGAATTGTATTGCAGTAGAAAGAATATCCAGTATTCAATGTGCTCAGGGAAAAGAAGGGTCAGCAGCTTTCCAAAATCTCAAAAAGAAGAAAGGAAAGAAAGAGAAAGTAAAGAAAGGGGAAGTAAGGAATGGGTGGGGCAGTTTGGGAAGGTTTGGGAAGGCAAGGTTTAGGAAGGTTTGGGAAGGTTTGGGAAGGTNAGGGATAGGCTGATGTAGATGTCAAGCGAAGGAGTCAGCCACACATAAAAAGTTAGGCCTGGATTAATCCTGCTAATTTGTGAAGCATCTGAGGGCTTTTAGGTTGGAATATAGTTGCCTTCAGCTCTCTGTCTAGTCAATGAAGAGAGATAACTCCCTTCACCAGTTAACTAAGATCAGAGGAAGGCTGAATTAACCTCCAGAGAAATTAAGCTCCTGCCTTTAACATCACAGAGTACTTTGTATGATTATAACCAGTCAGGTGCTTTGGGAACAATGAATCTAGGCCTTTGTGAGTGTGCTCCTCAGCATTTGGTTAGACAGCCTGGACAGGTCCTTCTTTTTAATTTTAATTTTATTTTCTTGCACCCATGGACGGCAAACATTGGAATCTGCTCATGTTCAAAATTAAGAATCATTCAGGATTTCAGGCAGCTCCTCTCTCCCCTTCTATCATCATCTGATAAAGTAGTCAAAGAAATTAAGTAATAACAAATTTGGAAACAGCCATTTAAAAAAAAAAAAAATAGAAGGAAATTATGACACTTTTGTTTACCAGAATTTTGGATACAAATCTCTGAGTGAATATAATCTGTATCGATGCACTTTTTTAAAACTATCTGAGAATCTTAGTGTCATTGGTTTAACTTTCTCACATTCATAGAGCATCAGCAAGTGTTATCTGCCTTTTCTTATGGACCTCAATAAAAAGTCATAAGGCTTAATTAACGTGGATCATTCTAAGAACTTTAGATTAAAAGTGATATCTAAGTGAAAAAGCACTGCCATTAATGTTTATGTCCAATGCTCTGCAAGCTTGCCAGATGGCTTTATTTATTTTTTTATTTACTTGTTTTTATAGGGAATTAGTCATAGCAAAGAAAGTAAATAAATACTGGCATTATGGCTATTTCTATATGACACAGATTTTACATAATTTCACCTGATGATCAGAACTCTTAAAGAACCCTGCCATTACACACTGTCCTTATGATGCCTGTTTTCCAACAATCATCTTTACAGCCTCTCCTAATCCTGAATTCTTCTACCCCCGTAACAGACCTCTGAAAACATGGTTGAGTAGTTTCCATTCTTTACGGTCCAATATTAATTCCAGATCATTTATAAGCTGTTCTGCAGCAGAGCTTTGATAACTTCAGCAGAGTCACTACTGGTTAGGAAGTAACTGGGCGTTTCTGACAGCTACTCATAAGAATCCAAGAAAATCAACTCCTATTTTTTGCCTACTTGTGCATCATCAGTAGTAATCTTGCCCTAAGCAAAAAAAGAATAAAAATATTTAAAATATGATAAAGGAAGGACAAAACATTACACGTGAACTTTCTTTAAAAGAAAATCCAGCTTCGCTTTTACTTTTTATCTTTCTTTTTTTCCCAAAAAAACATCCAATTTGCCACACATTTTATGTTGCTTTTGTTATGAAGTGGGAGCTTTACATGTCCACCATGTTTTAGAGATTTTCCATAACAGTAAGATATTGCCAAACACAAACGTCAATGAATAAACCCCTCATTTGCACCTCTCTGACTACAAAGTCACCGGACATTGGAGTGGGTCCAGTGGAGGCCACCAAGACAATTAGAAAGATGGGGCAACTCTCCCACATGGAAAGACTGAGAGAATTGGGTTTCTTCAATCTTGGGGTCACCTAATTGCAGCCTTCTGGTACCTGAAGAGAGACTACAAGCAAAATGGAGAAGGACTTTTTAAAAGAACACGCAGTAACAGAACAAGAGGGAATGGATTCAAACTGAGAGAAGGTTTATATTGGCTATTAGTATGAAATTCTTTACTGTGAGGGTGGTAAGGCAGTGGAACAGGTTGCCCAGAGAAGTTGTGGCTGACCCTTCCCTGAAAGTGTTCAAGGCCAGGTTGGACAGGGCTAGGAGCAACCTGGTCTAGTGGAAAATGTCTCTGCCCATGGCAAGCGCTTGGAACTATGTGATCTTCCCACTCAGATCATTCTACGATACTATGATTCCATGACTCTGTGAAACTAAATCCTTCCTTTTTGAACCAAAATATTGCTGAATTCACAGAATGGACCTTTCCTGTTCTGACATAATTTAGTTGATAATGTTGGTGCTCTTGCTACATGAAAATTCAAAAGACATTTGGTATTTTGGAAAGGAGGTATGGACTTGTGCTTGAAGAGGAACCCTCACTTGCCTATACAAATACATCCAGGGCTTCCTCTTCCTTTCCTCTTATCTGAAATTTTGTGTGGGAGACTGAGTTGGAAAATCACACTCACTTTTAGTATGACCCAGCAATCCCACTGGATCGCATGGGGTCAGATTCCTACAGCTAATTCAAGAGAAGAGCTTCTGAATCACTTAGAGCACATATCTTGCTTCCTACTTGCCACCTCTCCACTTTGACTATCTCACTACTAACAGGTAACCTCTTTCAGAATGGCTTGCTTGGCCCATGATTGTAGTCTTAGTGAGATCCACCTTTGTCTTGCAGAGAGGTGACTCCTTTGATTTCAGCATAATCAGACATATTGTAAGGTCTTGCTGGGCCTGCACATTCATAGCTCTTGTTTGAGTTTGGGCTTTGTAGTTTCACCAGAAGGTTGAGATTTGAGTCCATGAAAAAAACTCATAGCAGCACTGAATTAAGAAATTATAGAGAAAATTACAATACTTAGCAGAATTACTTGACAATTAAAACAATAATTAAGAGAAGCACTTTCTGACTTCCTCTTTTGAAGGAACAGCTTGCTCAATCCTTTGCAGACACAAGAACTGGAGTCAAAGGTTGGACTTGGTGATCTTGGAGGTCTTTTCCAACCTAAGTGACTCTATTATTCTGTGAAAAAAAAAACAAGAAAAAAACCCACAAATAAACCAGATCTAGAACAAGGAAAAATCTGGGTGCCATCCATATACACGACATTACACCACACAGCATTACACCACGTTACCCTTGTTTCAGATGATGCCCTTAAAAATCTGAAGTGTCTCTTGCTTAAAAATATCAAATCCCTGCTGAGATGCACTTAATGCATTGCACCTGTCTATAAATACTCTTCCCTGCTCACCATTTTTTGCAGGCAGATGCTCCCTTGTATGATTATTGGAACTGATAGGAAATTTTTCAGCATTTGTTGACACTGCTGTCAGAAAAGACTGATTCATTGAAACTAAAACTTTTCTCAGAAAGCCGGCATATTTTGTGAATCTTAGCTATGTCAGGAAATAGTCACAGCTGCCCCATAAAATCCAATATTCCAATAATGATGGGAGACTCACGTTCAAATATCTAGTCTGCTTATTTCCAAAAACAGACTGTTTTTCCCACATCAAAGGAGGGCTTCACACACAGTATGCTGCAGTGTTAGGTCCTTCTAGTTTACTGTAATTTAGGAACTGAAAATATCCATCAGCTAGAATGTTTGGCTATCCAGTTCTTGTCATGAGTGACTCTCAGGACAGAACTTCTAAACCTTATATTTTGCAGTCAGTTGTTCTGATATAATACACTGGAAAAAAATGAACAATAAGTAAAATTGTGCCCTAGGTCCTGACCTCAGGCTCTATTTTTAATAACACCCATAAAATCAACTTAATTTCTCCAAGTTTACACAAATGTAATTGACAACAGAACTCAGCCTTTTATCTCTCCTTGTATCATCACTCTCAGTACTCCACAAGTGCTAGTGCCACCACACTGCTACTGAGGATAGATCATCAGGGTGAAATGAATTTCTTCGCGATTTATTACACGATCCCTGATGAAATACAGCTCTCTGATAAAGGCACGGACCTTCCTTTCAGAGCCACAGATCTCAGCTGTGCTGCTGTGGCCTCCACACATTCATCAGTCTAAATTATTTGATACAATTTAATTAGTCTAATCAAAAGGCCCAACATTTCTTGTAACTCTGCTCAAGAAAGAGCAGAGGAAAAAAATCAGCGCTTTGTTTACTTACAATGTAGCTCCCGACGCATGAAGACACACCAAAATAACTGCTGTTTATTTTACAAGATGGAAAAAATATTGAACGCCCTCTGGTCATAGAAGCCATTTTCTTTTGGGATTACAAGTGCAGAGATGAATTAGGTACACTTAGGATCAATATCTGTTTCTCTTCTCGGCTCAAGATGGGATTTGTCAAAATTCGAGAGCAGCTTCTATTGAGTGTCAGCTACAAATCCTTCCAGCACTGAGTCATATACTCATTGAAAGTTGAAATATAAATGGCAAAGGGCTTTTTCAGCTACAATGTCTGAGGTCAGAATGGTAGATCACCTTTCTTCCTCCTTTTTAATGAGCTTTGGTTTGATGAAGTGACCTTGCAGGTCTGGAATGTAAGGACGTAAAGGGTCTTTACAAGCTCTGGCTATGTCAGGTTCCATGTAGCAACAGCTCCAGGAAGCAAAAAGCACAACATAGTATAATGGAGCATTGATAACTGAAAGATATAGCACATACTGAGAGGATTTTAATTGAATCTGGAATGTGGTCTGAATGCAAAAGGAAGAAATAGCTATGGCTACCAGGTTTCAGCATGGTCAACAAGGGTTAACCAGCTGCATGACATTCTTGGACATAGTATACGAAAAATGGGGGAGGTGCTGCACTGCTGAGAATGTTAATGTCTATGAAAACACCCTCCTCTTTAGATGAGATGGGATGCTAATCCAGGAATCTTGAAAACAGATTATGCTCCATCATCTATTTGGAAACTGAAACAACTTCTGAAGACAGGACCAGGAAGAAGAATCAAAAAGGCTCATCCCTCAAGACTGGATTTTGCTGTGTAGTTTGGAAAAATGTATCTTTTCTAGAAGAACAAAACATTCCCAGATTCCAGTTGACCACAGAACGTAGTTCAGGCCATTGGCTTCTTGGACAGGGTAAAAGTGATAGGAACAAAGAAATGCAATCTAGACCCAAATTTGTGGTGTGGGTTTTTTTGGGTTTTTTTTGGTTTTTTTGGGGGGGGTGTTTGTTTGTTTGTTTTCATTTGGTTTATTTTTTGGTTTTTTAAGGGGGTTTTGTTTGAGGTTTTTTTTAGTTGGAAGTTTTTTTGTTTGTTTGTTTTGTTGTTGTTTTTAGTTTATTTTTAAAATAAAATAAAATAATAATATTAATGATCAAAAAATTTGCTTAATTTCTTAGAAGTTTGAAAAGTTCCCAATTTATTTTGCTTTCTTTGGGATGTGTGTTCAACACTGACTTTGTAAGAATGTCTTTGGCATTAAATATCTTAGTATGAGAGTAATCAGCTGCTACAAGGAGGGTGAGTCTGCAAAATAAGAGGTCCTTACATAGATGGATAGATGCAGACAATTTTTTAAGGGCACATATGACCATCAGGTGTATGTACCCTGATGTGCTGTGTAACACCATAAAATTCACTCAGTTCTGTCTGCAGATGAAGGGAAAGAAATATATAATATCACTTTGCATGATTGAAGCAAATGCTGAATTGCCTTTTCCACGTAGGATGATCGGATCCATACCTGGGATATCTGTGTGTCTTGAGGCACTCTGTTTCAGAGGAGGCTGAGTTTTCAGCAAGTGTACTATGTTGGTGCACCTCTAATTGTCAAAAACATTGAGTCTGAGTCTTATTTATGCACTATTACCTTAAAGAAATTAACTAGGGAATTTAAATTGAAGGAGCTGATTCTTTTTGTTAAGTGGCAAAAATACTGTATAATTAATATTGAAGCCAATAACAAAGCAAAACTAGGCTTCTCATCCTTGAAACTTCACTGACTGGAAAAATTAGCCTTCTCTCCCTCTCGTTCACTCTCCCTCTCTTTTCTTCTCTCCGTCTTTTTTCTTTTCTTTTTTTTTTTTTAATTATAACTTGCTGAAGCACTCGATAATACCCTTTAATCTCCTTTAATAACTACCCTACCCTAGATTTTTCTAAGCATCCTTTTACACAGCATCCACAAATCCAAGAATGAATTGCTGTTAAGATTGACTGACTGACTGATCTCTGAGCTCTGCCAATTTACTGATCCATGGCTTGCTCCTGTGGTTCCTTGCATTTATTGTAGACTGGAGGATGGGAGGGGAATGGGGAAAGGCAGTTATTCTCTCCTGTAGAGCCACCACCTGTACTCAACTCATCTGACTCAGCCTTGTGAGTTGACAATAGCACTTTAAGGAGCCCACTGAAGTGAAAGGCAGGTTGACCTTGTAATGTCCAGAGATAGCAGAGTCATTTTTGCATCTCCATAAAGGTATAAAGCAAGGTAATGGAGGCAGAGTGATAAAATAACTGACTTTAAGGCTGTGGAGTTCTCTAACTACAATTTACCTCCCTACATTTAGCTCAAGAGGTGCTTGAGCTAAAAAAAGAAAGAAGTGGTATTTTTACATCTTTTCTGACTTTCATTCTTTCTGATTACTTATCTTAGTTAAGGTGTCTCTGCAATAAACAATGAGTAAGATATAGAACGCTGGTTTTAATACATTTTGATTCCACATTTCATGGATCAAATTAGTCAATATCTATTGTTGCTCATATTTCCTTGTTTCCTTACCTCTATCCCTTTTCTTGTATAATTTTCTTAGATGTTTTGTAAGACAGACATTTTCTCTCAAGGATGTCACTAAGTTTCCCTCATCCATTTTTGTTTACTGTGTTTACTAGGTAAGAGTCTTTTCATAAGAGTCTTCTTATGAAACCAGCAGAAACAGAACCCTACCAAAAATCATCCATATACAGAATTCTGTACTACAGTTATTAGTTGCTAGTAATCCTGTAATCTACAACATTTTTGCATTTTATTCAATTCTGAGTTCTGCCTGGAAAATGTAGCGGGAAAATGGTAGCATAATGAATGCAAGTAGTTAATACCTGCCATAAAGTTTGATTTGCAAAAAATGTATGACAGGTGGCTCAAGACAGAGAAGCAGGCATGCTAAAATCAAGATATATAGCCAGAGACTATGATATACGCAGATGGTCCAAATAGGTGGACTTTCTTCAATTTCCTGCTTATGATCTCTGATAAAAAGAGCTTTGTTTAAAGCATTGATTGAATAACAGGACAACAGAGCATAAAGATATAAGAAAGGTATCTGAGCTGACAAATCCTGTTCCTGGATACCAAATGCAATTACACCTGATAATACAATTATACATTTATTAGGTCTCTCTTTAAAATTAGTCCATTTTCCACACTCATTTCTTCTATTATTATCATGTTATTCCAGAATGTTTCTTTTCTTGTTGTTAGAGTATTTTATAATCAGATTAAAAA
>VYXB01001551.1:720055-754672 GCA_013397135.1 Pachyramphus minor | reverse complement strand
AAGGAAATGTGATGTTTTGTTTACTCAGGAATTTCAACAGTCAGTTGACATTTACCTATGGAAAAGTAGATAAATACATAAGAATGTACACAGGACAGAACAAAACCAAACAACCTCCCCTCCTCCCCAAAATTCTGCTCTCATATTGTTTCAGTAAATTTCAACAGTCATTGCAGAACATTTATAAATCACAGCTCTAGTCATGTGTCACTTTATTTCTGCCAGATTGTTTGTCTGGTTAAATCAAATGATATTTGGCACTGGGATATTCAGCATCTGTACTTTCAATAATATGTTATGAAGTTACATTAGTTGCCAAACAGTATTTTTTTTTCAGTAGTCCATAAAATGTTAAAAGCAATGAATGTTCAAAAATTATATCCAGATCTGCAGGTGCAAGGTGAAAAATAAACCACGTGAGAATGTGGGCAGTTCTCTGGGAAACAGACAAAGTTAGCCTGCTTGGTAAACAGAACCAAAAATGAAGAAATCAAGATTGAGTTGGTATATCTCAAGAATTTGACCAATCCCAACAGACTCGGGAATAAGTTAATCGTTGTAAGTTCTGCCTTGGAACACACCTGCCTTGAGCTGTGTCCAGATTATTAAAACAGTGAGTTTAAGCCAGTCACACAACTGACAAAGAATTATGATGCTTATTTAGCCATGTTTAAAAGAGGCATCAAGTTAAGAAGTTCTAAATTAGGAACATCATCAGGTTAGATTTTTTCCAGAGTCAGCAGAATAGGAAAAGATGCTCCATAGACTTACTGAGCACACCTGAGATTTGAGGGACTTGCAGCTTTTGGATATTTTTTTTTCCATTTGACCAAAACAGGAAACAATGGCAACTGCTCTTATTTGACCACCTAAAATTAAGTAAGAAGAAACTAAAACACATAGAGAGGTAATTTTGTTTACTGTTGGTTTTTTTTAGGAAATATTCTTTTTAAATATGTGTGAGGTATTGATATGTGCAAATGTTTAAGGGCAAAAAACACCTACGGAATAGAATCTTACAAATAAGTAGAGAGATCCTTCATCTTTTCAATAACAACTGATTTCCAGCAAATTTAGGAAAAAAAATTCCATCTATAACTTAAAATTTATATTAGAAGTGTACAGGAATAAGATGATTTCCATTTTTCATCAGTTTTGTTTCTGATCATGGGCTAAAAGAAAAAAGAATAGAAAGTCAAAGTATTTCAGGACCTTGAAAAAAATTCAGAAGTTTACAAAAGATGAGATCAACAAAAATTTCCACAGTCAGAAAATTCAGGGAACCAGGCAAAGAGGCATGGGATTTTCAGAAAAAAAGAGAGAAATAAATTAAATCAAACAAACAAGTAAAAAACCCCCTTAAAATGTTAAACAAAATCCTGAGGGTTCACTAAAGAACAGTGTAGTACAACAGAGAGATGTAGAATTTGTATGCAATTGTTTCATGACTTTTGTGAAGGGATTGATTATATGGATAATTAATGACAAAGAACACTATTAAATTCAAAACTTTACCTTTACCTTGAATATTACTCAGAAGTGGCCAACATATCACAGAACAAAAAATCTCACCTCATTTATGTATACTTTATAATTACATTTCGAGGAAGTTTTCAGGGCATCTACCTATGTGAACTATAGTGTGAACAGAGGTTCAGTATCAAAGAAACACCATTGCAAAAAAGAAAACTTAAAAAATTCTTAGCATGAAGAAAAATAATGTTTTACTAATTCTCAACTCTCTTAATAAAAATGTCTAATGAGCTACATTAAAATATATATAACTGTTGCTATACAAGATTATCTTATTGAATGGAAGGCAAAAGATGATTTGTCTTTAAGCATGTTTTTTGATGACAGCCCACAGACATTTTCTATCCCATTTCTCAATTTTGAGAAATTTTTCAGTTATGAATTTTCCCATCTTAAAAAGCAGTCATCTTATTTTACATTATTATGACTAAAACCAAGCAGGCTAAACCAACCAACGCCTGTAGACTTGCTCTCACTTCACTGTGCCAGCTTCATTGTTGGCTTCAGACTCTTAATATTTTCTAATATAGAATAAGCAAATTTTAATAACTACAGTAAATGGCATAGAACAAAACAGCAGATCAATAATAAAGTTGGGGATTCCTTTGAAAAGTGTTAATTCCAGCACAAACATTAGCATTTGAGAAACAGGAATTACGTGAGTCAAAAAACCTGAATTTAAATTTTTGCATAGGTAGAAGGCATGGGTTCCACTAACTTGTATCCTAGACCAAAAGAAAGGAGACAGATTTATTTCCTTACTTTTATTGTTGTGTGTTAATGGACAAACTGCTTCACTGGCTCAGTTCTCTCTCTGGTTGATTATATTCAGACTGGCATTCTTCAAGGACATGCATCAATTCTGTATCTGCACAATGCCACCCTGAATCCAGTCATGGGCTTTTAGAAATGACTGAAATATAGATAGTAAGGAAAAAAAGGAGACTTACATCTCAGCTGTAGTGGAGTGGGTTTAGTGTTCTGCAATGCTTGGCTGCCTTATTATTAATTAACAAACAGCAGCACTATGTTCCTTCTTTCTTTTCCCCTCCTTGATATGAGTTGCAGCATGAAGGCAGCTCCTACCAAAACCACTTTTTAATTTCATGGTATAAATTGGGGTTTTTACGCTAGTTAGCAATAAATAAACAAAGACCTTCAGAATGATTGAAATGGAATTTCTGAAGGAAAAAGCAACAAATAATTAGACTTCTATATCACTAATTATTATTGGTGGCTTGAACAAAATTATATTTCTGGCCTATAGAATTTCTAATCAGTAAAGTCACAGCATCATAATATGATCTCTTCAAACAGATTTATTTTTCAGATGACTGGTTCCTAATGCCATTTTGGCATTGCACAATTCTGCAATGGTTGGTTATATTTGTCTCCTGCCTTTAAATATATTGTTTACTATTTTTATAAATTATTATTTGTAGCATGATAATGTATAGAAACTGTAGTCACATGTTAAAGGTGCAGTGCACCAGGATTTATACTAAAGGGGAGTTAAAGCCTGTTCCTGATGCAGATGTTGCAATTTAAGAAAACTACATAACATTTAGATATACTACAAGCCCTCATGTCTAAGCCATGCTTACCTATTACACTTCTTCCATATATTTGTAAATGTCTGTGGAAAATAATCAAAGCAAGAAACTTGGACTTGGGGGCATTTTTGCACCCAACAACAAAGTAAAGAAATTGCACCTGGAAGGTCTCTAGTTAATGATGCAAACATGGTTTCATCACGGTTAACACTAGACAGTCAAGGCCTTTAATTTAAAAGCCTGGTTACCACAGATGATGAATCAACCTTGAGGAGTGTCCATGAACTTCTAGGTCTTTTCTAAATGTGAGTGATTCAACATAAAAGGAGCATGTAACATTCTCCCTTATGCCTTTCACTTAGATGTAAACATGGAAAAACATCACATCAAAATCATCCTTCATATTAAACATTAATAGAGTTTATAAAGGTCAGTCAAAAAGCTAAATGTGGTTTGTGTCCCTTGATAATGTAGTTCAGCCCATTTCAGTTAAAACTGAAAACTCAAAGTTTCCCACCTGGAAACTCAAAGTTTCCACTTGATTTTGATAAAAGAGAAAGCAGTTTAATCTTCAGTATGGACCTCTGTTATGAATGTGGACATCAGTGTAACCAGAGACCATTGAGACAAATAAGTAGGAAAATGGGATGGCTAGATTATAAATTTTGAGGTGGTGAGTAATGATAGGAAAATGGGATGACTAGCTAATAAATTCTGAGATGATGAAAGATGTTATACCTTTGGATGACAAATATTTTGAATGTAAATCTTGTGTACTTCAACATATATAGATATTACAAGCACCCCATTTTTTTTTTTTTTTTCAGCTCCATTCAGGACTGTTAAAGAAATGAAGAGCCAACACCAAATTAGGGTGAAATGATGAGTGACAGATAGGTGGCAAGACACGGGTATGTTAGCAGGTGGTTGTGTCCTTTCAATCACATCTAATGAGACTGTGGTATTCCTTGCTGAAAATTGGTGCAAAGGGAAAAAAGCTAACAGAGATTGAAAGACTTAGGCTAATTATGTAAAATACACACTTAGATCTTTCAACTAAAGGCCACATCTGTGAATACGGAATTCTCTCAAAATGCTGGAGATTTGAGACTTTTGGGTAAGTTTTCTACAAGCTGCAAGAATATTAGAGAGTATCACAGTAACCTGTTCCTGGAGGATTTTTTTGCCTAGGCATTTGCTTTTGGTCACTCACAGATAAAACACACTGGTCAAGCTGAATCCTGCTTCAATCCAGTCCTGTTATCTCTATGTTTCTGTGGTCTGGGGCTGCATGGGGTGAAAGAATAAACCCTTTTACTAAGAGGTGCCAGTAAGGGGACGGAAATGGGTCCACATGGGAGTGTACTGGTGTGCCCAACACGAAGAAATAGCATAAAGGGGCTTCATGCTTTAAAACCAGTGGCACGGTGGTCCCACCAGGTGGAAAATCCAGGACTTTCAGCAGTGCAGCAGATGCCATAAATACACATTGCAGACCCTGAAACCTTTCTGAAGAGCTTCATCAGAACAGAAGCAAATGCTGCTAGCCATTCCCATACAAATGACTGTACCTGGCTGGGCTACAGTATACTAAACAACTGCAGAAAGCAACAAATCACCAGTCTGTTTGTGACAGGTCACCCCAGCTAAATCAAGTTGTCATTTATTTTTGACTTGCTCTTGCCCCAGGATCAGTAGCTGTTTCTTTCAGGTTGAGAATGGAGCAATTTGAAAGTGCAAAAGCCTATTAGAAAAAATGGCATGAAGGGTTAGTTATAGCAGTGGCGATTGCACTTTGTCATCTGTAGTTAACCCTTTTGCCCGAGGGCTTCAGAGACTTTCTGTATGGTTCACAGGTCACTCAGAAGCTTTGCTGCAAGTAAGCATTTAAAGGTGAAACCTGGGAGCAAAACTGCCATGAAGGCACGGGGGGAGGTGTCTCTGTGTGTGGCAGAGGGGAGTTGTTAATCCAGATAGTATTTTAAATGGAAAGGAGCTTCCAGGGAGGGGTGGGGGGGAAATAAAATTGTGTGTTGTGTTTGGTAGCATAAAATGCCAATCAGTTAGGAGACAGAGACACTTTCAAACAGTGTTTCAGTTAGATTCCCTGCATTACTACTGCCTTTTGTAGTCTTATACAAACCAGAGACCTCTGCTGAGTCCTGAAATCAGTTTTATCAAGGGCTAAGATCAAAAAAAAAAATTAAAGCAAAAATTATTTGTACAAAGTTTTCCTCATTTCTTCACAAACAAGAGAAGGCACGAGGAAGTGGAATGCTTTGTTCTGTAAGGAAACCAAACAACTCTTCTGTGGAGAGGAGGTTTAGATTAAATATTAGGAAGGAATTCTTTCTCAGTAAAGAATGGGGAGACACTGGAATAGGTTGCACAGGTAAGCTGTGGGCACTCCACCCCTGGAAGTGTTCAAGGCCAGGTTAGATAGTGAGTTGGAGCAACGTAGTCTAATGGAAGGTGCTCCTGCCCACAGGGGTTGGAACGAGATGATCTTTAAGGTCACTTCCAATCCAAACTATTCTGGGATTCTATGATTCTGTGATCCAGACTTAGATCCAGAAAACCAGTGCCTCATCTATGTATAGAGCCAAGTGTTCAATGGAAAGGTTACTGAAACTGTGGCTTTAGTTTTGATTTAAACTAGGCTTTCTGCAGAACATACTGTTTCTCTGCTATGTTTCTTGTTCTGACTGCTTTTCTGAATACTTTAAAGCTTGATTATATTTGGCTCATACCAATGGTAATATTAGGAGAAAGATTTCCGTCATTTTCTCATTACTGAACTAAAGATGCCCAGTCAGACCTGCTTGTCCATTTGGATGGGTGTGGCTGAAATAGCAGGATTGAGGAAGGAATTAAGTGTTTTCCTAGGCACTGAGCTGGCATAGATACATAGATCTGTAATATCAGCCTCAAGAAAAAAATAAATTATTTTTGTGCATTGGCCTGTCAAGATGGTGTGTGCATTTCAATGCATAGTAAGACTGAATAAAACAGTTCATACTACTGTACTATTTGTTTATTCAAACATTTCTGCAAAAGCACATGTCAGAAGAGCTTACTTTAACAATGTTAGAATCACAGAATCAAAGAATCAACTGAGTTGGAAAAGACCTCCAAGATAATCAAGTCCAACCCTTGATCCAACCCCACTGTGGTTACCAGACCATGGCAATAAGTGCCACATCCAGTCTCATCCAGGGACGGTGAATCCACCACCTCCCTGGGCAGCCTATTTGAATGTCTGATTACTCTCTCTGTAAAAAATTTCTTTCTAATATCCAGCCTAAACTTGCCCTGGCACAGCTTAAGACCATCCCCTTGTGTCCTACTGCTGGTTGCCTACGAGAAGAGACCAACCCCACCCAGCTATCTGTCATCCTGAGATATTGCTAATGTCTTAGATATCCTAATCTGAAGAAATAAAACATTCCCCTTTCTGTCTCCTACTGTTCCCCTGAGAACATGAATGCCTATACTGTGACAGTGCAAGTGTCTGTACTGTTCCCCTTACGGCCTCAGTACAACTTTGCTATAGCTTATTTCATGCCTTTTCACTTGGTTTTTCTAAATTTCCTCAGGCATCTTAAGTTTACTTTCAAAAGAAAACAAGGCTGACAGATTTGGACTCATCTCTGATATCATGAGGAAGCAACAGGAGATAGAAAAGAACCTCTGACAATTCAGAACAAAGATATTTTTTGTTGCAAGCTTGGTAATGATCTGAGCTCAACCTTAGTCTCTGCTGAATTGTTAAAATGTGAAAAGCAACTTAGCTAAATGGGCAGTGAATGAGGGCAGCTGGATGCACCGTGCAAGCAAAGTGAAAACTATCAATCACCATCTATTACTCCACTCCTGGTATTTGAGCAGTGTTTCAGATGTTCTGGAGAGATTAGCTCAGAATAAGTAAATGCCAAAATGGAAACTGTCTACACATATCCATCCAGTGTGTCAGCCAAGCTAATCACACTCTGCTTTATAGACTGACCACTTCGGTCCCAGCTCTATCAGGGATCTCTCAGACATAAATTTAGCAAGGTAGATGAAACTAACTTGTCTTAGTTGAAAGTTCCATATCCTTCAAGCAAGTTGTCATGCAGATACAGAATGAAGATATCTGACTTGGAGATTTAACCTTCTAAACAGGCAAAGTAAATGAGAAGCTATGAAGATATCCTGCAATCATTCTGCAGATTATGTCTTGATTTCTAATACTTCATGGATCACAGGTTGAGAAGGACTGAGCTAGCTTAACATGAAAGCTGTCATCTAAAGCAAAACATGAGCCATGAGCCCACTCTCTGGATTTCACACATGATTAGAGGGGATATCCTCAGGCCGTAAAGTCAATTCCCAGGCATTTTACAGAACCCTTTTAGTAAACAGTTCCCGATTCCTCATATTATTTTGTAGCTTTGAGGAATATTTTACTTGAGCCAATGGGACCTTCCTTCTGAAAAATCATTGCAATATTCCAGCTCAACAAAACAGGTTTTCACTCCACCCAATTCAAAAGAACTAAAATGATACCTGGTTCCTCTGACCTCTTCTAGAGCAAGGGTCCTTTGGCTCTCTCATTCAGTGAGGAGTGGTCAGCCACTGTAATCATCTAAACATAAAACAGAGGCAGCATGGAAACCATGAATTCTCTTTATGCTGAGTATCATGCAATAGGCACATAGGCAGAGGAGTCACAAAAGGTCAAAGGGAAATGTTACTTGCTAGGTCGTGTTTTCTGCTGCTGAAGAGACACCACATACAAGCAATGACAGTGACAACCCTTAGCAGGGAAAATGTCAGTGACTAAACAGTATCCCCAGGAGTGCAGCAGGGCACCCCCATGCTCAGGTGAAATTCACTTCTCATTCTCAAATAGAAAGCAGGAGCAGTAGAAGAGAGACCATCAACTGAAGCAGATGATGCAAAAACAGTCCTGGAGGCAGAGAGCAAGAGGGATGGTGGTGTAAGATAAGACCCAAGAGGGTGCCAGGGATAGAAGAGTCGTAACATTACAGCAGAAATGGTAAAGAATAGGAAGCATCCATGTACTAGCAGAAGAATGACACAAGTGTAAGAGAAGCTGAAGTGAGACAGATTTAGATGCAAGTATTCAAAAGAAAGAAAGAAAAAATCATTGAAAGCAGCAAGCTACAGCCATGAAAAAGGGGGAGATTTTCCTCCTCATGAAGAAGAGAAGGCATTCTGAGGTGTAGAAAATTGAGGAAATGGAGAAGAAAAAAGCAGGCAGTGAAAAAGCAGGACCACACCTCCACAAGTGATCACTGCTGGGAATTGTTCTTCTTTTTCTCCAAATGATAACAATCACACTCACGATGTGAAGCATGAGTTCATAATTACTATCCAACAACTATAAAAGAATATGTGACAACAAGGAGAACCCTCAAGCCCTATTTTAGCAGCACATGTGCTTAAGTCTTCCAGCCTTTATCAAACTTCCTTTGCAAATGACTCTGATATTCAATCCTTTAAAAGATGGGGAAGAGGAAGAATGAGAAGCAGGAATACAACTGGTTCAAACTCAGAAGTAAAGAGAAGAAAAAAAGGTTAGATTATCTAAGTCTAAAAAAAAATCTACAGAAAACCTATATGAATCTCATAAGAGAATCAGCAAAGAGCAGAATAGAAAGAGGAAACTGTGGTCTTTAAAATATTACTTATAGCCCATGCTTTTTTGAGGGTTAGTAGTTTGTTTCCTCACAGTTGTTTTGCTGAGGGCAAGCATAGGTGTGAAACACAGCTGGAGTTCTGAGGCCCTGATGAGGCCAGTTTCTGTCTGGATATTCAGTGCAGTGCAAAAAACCACAAAAAATTAGTGTCTTTGTCTTCCATTTCAGGTTGGTCTTATTCACTGAATGTTGACGCTTGACAATCACTCTGGATGATTTCCGCACTGTACTACGTGAGATATCACATTTCATTACCTTCCTCCCAGCCAGTCATGCTCTGTAAGTGTAAGCATTTTTACAGGTGAACACCATTCTAGAGCAGTGTCCCTACCTGCAGGAGGACTTTGGAGATGCAGGACAGGGGAAAGAGGTTCAAGGTCGGGTGAGTCAGTGATGACGCACGGCAAAGCCAGAGCTTTCCTTTGTGCCAGAGCAGTGCCTGCTCTTTCTATTCCATGCCACTCTGATCCCAAAGGCTCCAAACTGGTAGTCAAACCACATCACATACACAGATAACACGTGCATGCATTCTCCTGTGTGTGCCCAGGCACACACCCCTTCACATGCACACAGGGTTAAAAGCCATGTGAATCAGCAGGGGGACAAACTGAATGCATGACAGGAGGCACCACGAAATGAGGGGCTGTGCTTGCACTAGCTTTGAGCTACTGAGCCAGCTGCCTTTTATATCACACTGGTTTAACATTGCTGACTGCTATTGCTCACAACGTAGTCATGCTTATTACAATTGACTACTCAAAATTAGTAGGGAAGTAGGCACATCAGCATTAGAGATGTTTAAAAAGAAAAAAAGGCAACAATATTTGAAGGAAAAGTTGAAGTTTTGATAATCTTGAGATTTATACATACTTTTTCTCTATTGATTTTTAATTTCTTTTCCCGTTCAGTTTTTTAATGTATTTTTCCTTAGTGTTGTTTACACTTCCTGAAAATTGTTTTTCTCACCGGTGTCATTTGGTTTTGGCTGTTGGCTTTTGAGTGAGAAGCCTAAAACCTACTGAGGTGCAAAAAACAACCCTGTACTGTCATCTTGGAGTATATTGTGGCTCAGATTCTTTTAAAAGAAGACTACACAATAGGGACCAAAGATCCCATATGCCTATTTCCAGATGTTATGGGGATATATAGAGGGGAAATAAGTTCTTCCTGAAATCTAATTATTATATTGATCTTGAGAAACTTCTAGAGGACAATCTAGCCTTGGCAAAAGAGGAAGCCTCAGGACAGGTAGGCCCTGGAAATGAACCATGCATATAGCCAAAGGAAGGCCTAAGAAGAAACAGGAAAACAATTTCCTGAGGATCTTGATAAAGAACTACGTAGAGTTGGTTGAAACCCAAGCAACCACAGACAAATGAAGAACTGAAAATAAGTCTTCTGTCCTCCTTGAGAGAAAGCACTTATCCTACAAAGAAACAGGTTTGCTGACTCTGAATCAGAATTGAGAAGTCATTGTGTGTTTCTTTGCTCACTTTAAGAACACCCAGTTTAGACAGGAACTTCTCACTCAAGCTTGTCCTTCTCTTTTTTCATATTTAGATACTTTTTTTTTTACTATTATTTGGACAAACTGTAGTATTTCTCCACCTCTGATTTGTGTGAAGATGATCTGGGAAGAGATAGAAACACCCCACACTTCTTAAGAAATCCTGTGCACTTGAAATCTCTTGGTCAGTTTTAGAGAGCAGTGATGTTTGAAAGAGAGATTTCACTCATGCATCCAAATCTCCACAGATTTCAGAGACTAAGAAAAAACTAGATTGTGTCTGGAGTCCCTAAACACATATGAATCTCTACATAGCCTCTTTCATTCTCCCAAGCACTTGACTGCATCCATGCTACACATTTGTGTGCCTAATTATGTGCACAAACAGGTACAGACTCATAAGTGATTTCTTTAACAAACACATAGACAATATACAAAAATGCTGGTAGCATACAGGATGTGACAATGGTTCTAGGTGAAACCAAGCCAGAATTTAATTACTTATGCAATCAGTGAGAGCTGTGAATACATGAAAATACAATCTTATCCCAGGTAAGAAAAATGGCATTTTTGAAAACTGATCCTCCAAAAATTGATTGAATCTAAGTTCAATTATTTTTTAAAGATACATTCTAGTGCATTAACTTACATCCCAAAAGGCAAACTGCTTAAACCAGCTCCCCCAACTTAGGATTTTTGTTTTCATTTGGCTTTTGTTTGTTTGTTTTTGTTTAAGAAACAGGATATAATGTTTTAGCTGTTATACATTTTTCCAAATTTTGGCTTTCAAGCTGAGAGACTTTTATATTTCAAATGCATTCCTTTTTACAGATGACTCTATTTATGACAAACTGATATTTTCAGGAAACAATTTTTTAAAATTCACAATTCTCTGAGCCTTACTTTTAACTGGCAACTTTCAGGACTCTATGAATAAAGTTAAATAACTTTTGTTATTTTTATTTGTAGCCAAGAATATCAGAATATTTGTTTTCTAATATGCAGCTACTCTGGGAAAACAAATATTTTCTGAGCACGTTTTCAAATTTAAGCAATGCAAATGGTTAAAAAAGATTGTTTCCAAACTGATAGAATGTAAGCAAAGATCTTTAGAGCAAAATTAGCCAGTTGAGACAGCTGGAATTTCTTTCAAGATATTTCTCTAAACAAAAAAACAGCGATTTTTCAAATCACAACTTACTATGAAAACATATCACTTTAGCAGAACTTCAGACTGGTCCAGGATGGGATCTACAACAGTGAGTGACAGCTCCTTGCATAGATGGTTCAGTGCAGCAGCTTTCTGGAGCCAATAAAATCCATTTCAAGTCCCTGCTCTGTCATATGCCAACACAAACTAGAACGAGGTTCCCTTTTCTTCTCGGACAGATACAATACCAGGCACAGAGTCCCTCTGCCACAATAACTTAAAATATATTCAGAAGTCTCAGAGGATCAGAGATAGAGATATAGTTTGAACATCTTTTCTTCAGCCAGAGAGCTGGATACCTCACTGCCAAACTATGGTTTGCAAGAGTGGCATCCAATCTGTGCTAGTCCCCTCGGCTCCCTCTGGCATCAAGGGGAAGACTGCCTGTAGCACAGGCAAGCACATCTGAGGGTTCAACAATGCCACTTAATAAAACTGGCAGAAAGTGCTAGCCTACTTGAGAAGAGATGCCTCATTTAGGTAAAGACAGCTGAGGTTAATTTTATCCTTGCTTTTCTCTATCCTGAAAAAAGTGACACCAGACACTTGCTGGCAGTTCAGAGGGCTACGGGTTTTGATTCTTCATCCTCTTCTTATCATGTATCACCTCATTTTCCAGCAGCAGTGAATGCACAGAAAGGCTTAGCACACCAGAAAGTGCAACTCAATGCCTCATGCTCGTCAGCACCCATCATGTTGCCCTATGAGATATAAATATGTGACCTTATTTTGAAAGGAAAATCCTTCCTAGCTGCTTTTCAGCTCCATCACTTATGCATTATAGACTTTCTACTCAATTGCAGCATAATCTCATAGGAATTTATTATGCATCCTGTATATAAAACAGTATGTACCCTCTACAGAGAACATCAAAAGGTAGTTAATAGAGATGTTAAATTATTATTGGTTGAAAGGAGCCGATGCCCTAGAGTAATCAGATTCTCTCTTTCTCTCTCTCGCTTCATATACTATATATAATATATACAATTAATAGTGCACATATATCAGTCTCCAAATAGATCTCTATAAAGTGTGCTTGAATGTTGGAGGAACTGATGTATTAAACATGTGGAACCAAGCAAAGATGTCACAATAAGGCACAGTACAAATACTAGCAAAAGTATTGATGGATAAGGCAAAGGAAACACTGTGAGTCCCATGGAAAAAAAAAATAAAAAAAGCTTTATGTTATTTCCTGCTCTCACCATTTATTTGTGGGGGAAGACAGTAAAGATGCTACTGACTGGAATGAATAGCTGCGCTGATATTTATAAGTGGTCGGGGAAAAATGTCAAATGCTTATACCGAACTAATTACTTATTACCAAAGATCAGGAAAAGGTGTAATATGGAACTTACTACACAATGATTAGATTAATTGAGATGAGATTGAATTAGAATTGTGGTCTCTCAGATAAGGTTATGAAATAGGAACCAGCAAACTTGTTCTGTGCTATGGGGATATTATGAACCACTGCCTAAATTCATTCATCCCAATTTCTTATGTTCTCCTCAGACTGTAATCTCTTCGTCTAGAGATTTGACTCCTTCCATGTGTTTATTCAAAACACAGCAACATCTCAAACAAGTCTAGTACTTTAAAATAATGCTTACATTCACAGTAAGTAATTCATAAGTATCACTAGTATAATTAGAGCAACTGGTGAAATCCAAATGCCAAATACAGATTTATAAGTGTTTCATTAAGAGGCAATTTAAAATTTGAGAACAAAATTAGATTAATCCAAAATGTAAAATGTAGGACAGTGGAAAATGGAAGATAATGACTGGACTTAGATCTCTTAGATCTTAGAGATCTCTTCCAACCTTAATAATTCTGTGATTCAACAATAACACATTAAATACCTACATATCTATATATGCTTAACGTGGAGAAAGTAATGCAACCCAGTGAAACTTGGGTGTCTGGATCCACTGATCATGCACTGGTCTATAGCAAGATGTGTATTTGCTCGGGGTGTTTCACTGCTTCCTTCTAAATTATCTGGTTCTATGTCATCCCCACGTGAATCTTATTGCTGTTATGAAGAAACACCCTGACAAGAAGAAAAACGATCTCACCAAAGGTTTCCTACCTGCATCATTCAGGAGTTGCAGAAGGGAACTCAAACAGCAAGCTTGGGCTCAAGTGATATGTTTGTGCTAACAAAGTCTGCCACAGGATATCCTGATGAATGACCAGACATTGTGCTCCACGCTGAGACTTGAAGTGGAAAAGTGTGCTTGAAGGCTACCATCTTAGCTGACTTAGTTACTAACTTCCAGTGAGCAGATGTCTGAAAGACACTCCTAAAAATCTGTCTTGTAGCTTTAAGCATGGTGTGGACTTTAAGCATGCTGAGGAGACCTGGCAGATATAGCAACAAGAACACGGTTTCTTAATATCCAGGAGAAATTAAAAATCTGCAAAAGCTGTTTAGCAGGCCTGAAGGAGAAAAAGGGGTGAAAAGCTTGGGAAAATCATCCTCTCCTGTTCTTTCCACAGGCTGGGTATGATTATTAGTGGGCTCCCAGAGGTAATGCCCAAGGTATGGGAGGCAGAGCACACTTAATACACATCCCAAATGACCCTCATTGTCCTCGATGTTATCATGTCATAAGCTGCTATGACACAGGACAGCAGCAAAGCAATCCTGATCCCTCTCCCTGCTCTGAGAAACACCATCACAAGGAGTGCATATTGCATATACAGGAATGTGTACAAGGTTAGGTACCACAACCACATGAACAGAGGAAGTGGCACTGTGACCAGTAGCTCCATAACTAATACAGCAAATGCTTAGATCAGATCTGCTTCCAACCCTCTCTGGGCACATCTGTACTTATCTCAACACTTCACGACCCACACTGGGTGCCAATAAATGCTATTGTAATTTAGGAATGGTTTTCTCCAGTTTAGTGCTGTAGTTAAAGCCACTGCTGACTCCCACTCCCCCATCCCCCACCACGTGGAACACAAAAGGCAAAGATCATGGGTTGAGATAAGACTAATTTACTGGAAACAGCAGTGAGATAAAGAAACTAACAGTTAACAGCAACAATATTAATAGCAAAAATATAAGACAAAGACACAATTTATACAGAAAGCCCTCGACAATAAACAAATACCTCTTCCCTGCCCCTGTCAGGAGGTCTTTCCTCCTGACCAAAAGGAATGTCTTTCTTCTGGGAAGCAAGAGGAAGTCTCATTCCCCTGACCCTGGAAATGATGTGAGGTGGTAAGGAATAACATTAGGGTCCTGGCCACGCCCCAACCCAGCTAGTGCAAAAAACTAACCCTGTCCTAGCCAAGACCAGGATATCTCCACAGCACAAAATTAACACCGGAACATGAGCTGACAATGACTCACAATAAACCCAGTGCCCCTTCTTTAAAAAAAAAAAAAAAAAAAATCCAAATTTCACCTTTAATTTCGACCAAACATCCCAGTTCAAACCATATTAACAATTCGTGTTTAAGACTGATAAAAGGTGGATTGATTTTATCTATCTTGAGACTCATACAATGCAGATATCTATGTTTGATTGCACAGAAAGAAATAAGCATAAAACACATTTAGTAAAAGCTTGTCTGCACATACTAAGATGGGCAATAAGGTTAAACAATAAACTCAGCTGCAGATGTCTACCTTGCAAACTTCTTAATGCGTCCTGTGTTCTGTATCAAATGAGACTTTGTTCAAATGTCTTTGTCCAAAAGCAACTGAAGTCTGTTTAATTGGTGACAGTTCCACCCACCTTCATTTTGCGAGATAGTAATTTGAAAAGCAAAACAAAACCAACTCTTGAAGATCTAAGCATTGCTAAATAATCTGAATCATATTAGAGTTCTGTTTTGTTGTGGTTTTGCTTTTGTATATGTAACATATGTTTGGTGTCTTCAAACACAATTACTTTTGTATAATAAAAGTGTTGATTTGATGATGCAACGTTTTCTGCAAGTGTGTTTAAGACAGTTTATGTTTTCATAAGTTGCAATGAAACTCAATTATGTATGTGTAATAAGGCTCTTGATTGTTACACTTCTACTTTTCTGTATAATGAAGCCAGCAATTAGAATTTGGTTGCTCTATGCCATAGGAAAACACACTTGTTTTGTAGACAAAAGATCTTAATGAGCATCTTTAAAAAAAAAAAAAAAAGTTCCAAAAAAAGGTCAATAACTCAAACATGTAATCAGATTTCTTAACAAAAAGAAATTCTTCCCTGACAATAAAATAAGATAACTCTAAGGGGCAAACAGCTGAGATTACATAAATGAACTTTTTTTCTATGGAGAGAGAAATTAATGAGAAAATATTTCACCGTTAAAGTTATTGCCGTTACATTGTTAACTTACATCTGTAAAATGTGTTATCTTGACTGCAGGTAAATGCACACAGCTTGGATAGTAATAAGCCCTAATCACACTTATTAGTGGATGCATCCACATTAGTGTTTTACTTCGGACCAGAAGTGTGCTTCTGAAGCAAATTTCCCAATTGTCTTCATTTACCATGCCTTGGTCTGCATTACGCGGCAGTCTTGGAGCGTGCAAATTGTATTCCTTTTAGATTAAATTAGACCAGAAGATATATTCCAGGAGATCTTCAGATGCATTATATTGGCAGTCTGTGTGTTCAGACTGTGGCTGACCCTAAGCAAACACTCTTGAAGTGTCTATAGTGTGGCCATCAGCTGCTAAACACCATTGGTTTTCCTTATACATTAGATTTCTTTCAGATACCTTACTAGACATAATGGATAAAGATAATATCAAGGAGCTGATTTACAATTTTTCAGTAACTCTCCCCACTGGATGTTTATTTTTAATTCTTAGCCTTTTAGTATAGAGTCAAACTGAGTTAAGATCAAACTGTTGCAACCAATGTCTTTCTTGTACCATAAGCGATACCTACGCCCATTTATTGATGCTGTGGTAGCAATGAACAATGGAAGCTGAGCAATGACTGGCACAGAGGAAGCAGGGCTATGAAAAGAGACTAGTCATCTTGGAGTGCAGTGGGTAAGACAGCAGAAGACATGGGTCTCACTGAGTGTAATTATGGTTATCTGAATCTGATAAATAAACACTAATCCAATTCTCTTAGGGGTTTTTACAGCCAAGTAGAGAAATGGGGATTTTCAGGGTATGAGATGGACTGCGACCAAAGAGTTTCTCTTTTTTTCCATTGTCTACAAGGCAGCATAGATGACTAGAACAGATGGAAATGCTTGTGCTTAGCCACATGAATGATGTCCAGGTTGCCTGGCCATTAGCAAAGAAGAAAAAAGCCACAAGGATTTTCACCTTTTGGTGAAAGAAAGGGAACCCTTTCTTGGGGTTCCCAAGAATTGAGGAGTCTGACACAGGTAAGTGCACTGGAAAGACGGAAGACAGAAACAATCAGTGGCAAATCTTCGTTTGCCTTTAAAGAAACTCATGTTTTACTATTCAATTTAACACAAAACGTACAACTCAAATGCTGTCAATGCATTTCTTTGTGGTATCACAGTCACAACAGTCAATGTGACTTCAGAAGTATATACAACAACAGGGTCTCAAGGGTTATACACAGTCATTTGGATCTACTTAAGAGCAGTTAGAAATGACCAGGCATTTTACAGGTAGAATACCTGTCAGAAATCTGCTTTGAAATAGTTTTGTCCCTTTGACTAATAATAATATTAAAAAAAATTTTAAAAAATCAATTTTGCTGATATCACAAGGGTTTTTGTCTGATTGATCTCATATCCATAGTTTACAGACAAAAAAAATGAAGTCACATTATTGTAAATGTGTTTCACTACAACTTAATTTGTCTTTGAAAAACAACTTTTTTTAAAGCTTAATAAAAATACCAAAACAAATATGCCCCAGCTTAGGGTTGTCTTTGGGGCTTTTTTCAGTCTGTGAAATGCAAATTACTTCCAAATCCTGAATTAACTGATTTTAAATAATTTCCCTTATTTTTAAGTAGTTTTATAATTGTGCTTGCATTTAATTATGGTCCAAGAGGAACAAGCATTCTAATTATACTATTTTTCTTGAAAACATTGCTGAACCCACTCTTTTTCGAAAAAGGCCAAGTGCTTTGATCTTCTTTTTTTACTTTTTTTTTTCATATAACACTCCAGTGCCTGACATAGCCATCCAGGGTGGGCGTGTGACATCACACTCTGTCTCTTTTGTGCTTGAGAGAAGACCAAAAATAGTACAAAGGAAACCCCAAAGCTTGGAAACTGTGATGTATTTATTCTTCCTTTTCAGATTTTATGAACGTGCATGTGAGATTACACCGAGCACCACACTGAGAGGATTGGTATAGTGGTACTTTGCAACAGGGGTAGAGAGGAGGTTGGAGGAGTGGAAGTTGAGGGCTTTTCACCTTGTGTTGCCAAAATTTTTGGCAACATAAGGCAGACCTCAGGTAATTCCACAAAACAAGATGTTAGGGTATCACAGGCAGGTAGCCCAAGATAGCTGTAGCCACCTCGGGGAAGCATAGCTGTGAATCTTATGGATCTCATATACCAAAACTATGCTCTGGGGGCAGGGTAGGTGCCTGGATTATTATTACTTGAACTGAGCAAATAAACCTGATCATGTCTGCACGTGTGCAGCCACTGAACCACCATATGGCAGTGTCATCACAACCTTAAACAGGTGTCTGGGTTTGAGTAAATCTAATTTGGGTCCAATCCAAAAGATATTTTGGAAGCATAAGCATGTGTTAAACTGCTTAATCCCTTTACACACATCCACACACATGAAGAACACAGATTTCCTTGTCATAGCTTTTACATGATGAGCACAGAACATTATACACTGGTTTTAAATGCAGTGCCTGCCTGCTCTTTCTCAAACAAATGCAAGAAACATATTTTAGTCGTTGTTGGTTTGTTTCTCTTGCTTCATCGTCTTCTTCATTTTTTTTTTCCTTCCCTGCCATCTGGGTTTCCACAATTAGAGATAGGATTCATCTCAACTAACCTTCGCTGTCTGAAAGGTGAATGGCCGAAAATAAT
Organism: Pachyramphus minor; assembly: GCA_013397135.1. Taxonomy (NCBI): domain Eukaryota; kingdom Metazoa; phylum Chordata; class Aves; order Passeriformes; family Tyrannidae; genus Pachyramphus; species Pachyramphus minor. The sequence continues at coordinate 736,136 of VYXB01001551.1, read as the reverse complement.
CACCTAGGGTCTCTCTGCAGTCAGCAGAGAAAAACAGACAGCTCCAAGTAGTGATTTGTCCCAACTTAAGCCAGATGTCTGACACAGGCAGGACAAATCAGTCTCTGAGGTGCCCATTTCTCTCCACTGAATATAAAGAGGGTCTGGTTATCTGCCTTAGACCAAGTATGTAATTTTTAGGCAACTCAAAGGAGGTGAAATAAATCCTGTCCTCAGCATCTTATGGTGCTCTTGCATATTATTCTTTACACACCAGCGTAAAGTACTTATGTGAAATGGACTTCATGTTCTTTAGAACAATGGAATTGTTCTAAAAAGGAAAGTTAATATTTAGTAATATAGAAAACTGAACAGTGAAGGCAGAGATTTAAAATTAAATTGCAAGATTAATTTCAATGACTGTAAGACTGCCTGTTTGTCTTAGCAATACAATTACACAGCTGCAGCTAAATACTTTACACCTGGAAAAATACATGCTTTTTTGTCATCAAAAAAATTCCATTTTCCATTTCTGTGCACTTGGCCAATTAGATATATAATGAAAGTAACATACAGTATAAATTTTGCACGCAGATTCTCATTAATGAAACATCTTAACAATATATTTTAAAAAAAATTGCATACACACTCGTAAAAGTAATATTTTCAAAACACAGTTTGAAGTTAGGTCACATGAAAAAAATAATGTAATTATAGTCTTTCATACTGGAAGGGACATGGTCAAATAAGAATTAATATGAAAAATTATTCCTTTTAAAAATTACTCTGTATTTCTGAGAAACAGCTCCTGAAGTACTGTAATAATAAATTACTGTTCAGAGCAGTATCTGTTTAAAAAAAGGTCTTCAAAATGTGCAATACTTGAATGCAGAAGACATCATTAAAATTTCACATGTATTATGCTAAGAGAATAATACCGAGCTGCAAACTTAAGTACTCAAAAATCAGTACTCTTTGTTTTGTAAAAAAAGAAAAAAGAAGCCTAACATAGACTAAACCATTTTCTGATAATAAATGCTCAGTCTTGAATCAATGGCAGAGCTTGTGCCTGTTATATCAGTATATAAACTGATCAATCGCGTAATAAACCCCACAGCTAAACAACAGTCAGAATGTTCATCACATCTTCCCCTAATACATTAAATTTTTGCTGATAGTAAGAAGGATTTAGGGTGTATATAGGGGAAGAGTTGGAGGAAGAGGAGTCTGAAGGGAAAGATATTGACTTTATATTCCTCTCAAAGAGTTTTCATTGAAACATTCCCTCTGAACCTTTCCTTTCAAAGTGTCTGTCGTGGGTTTTTTTTGTATTGGTTTAAAAAACCAAAAGCACAAGTGTACTACACCATTTTACCTATGTATGTATGACCTAAATGTGTTTCTGCCCACTGACTGTAAGGAAGTCCTGAACTGGCCACCTCATATATAAACATCTGTATTTTGTGAGATGAATCGCACTCTCTCTCCTGGCACTAATGATATTCTGATGGTTCATTAATGGTAGCAAAGGACTAAGTCACTGCAGTGAACTGAGGGTTATAAAAGTCTGCAGATGCTTCCAGTGCTGACAGCCAATCAGAGGAGGATTTAGAAACTCTGCCCAATACACGGACATCTATGATCGTCCATTCGCAACTAACTACCTCAAATAAGACACCAGATGCCTTGAACAGCCATCAGCAGCAGCTTCTTTTCTGTGAGGTATAAAAATGAAATGAACAGCTGGGGTAAGTTTCTGTTTAATGAAACATTTTACATGTTTTAAGTATCCTTCCCCAATTGTACGTATAAATTTCCCTCCTATCTCATCTAGAAAAAGAGAAAATGCTACCCAGTCCTATATATATACCCCTGGTGCAACACTTCAGAAATTAAATAATGATACTTTGCAATAAGTAAGCAAAAGGATAAACAAATTTCCAAATCTTATAATAACAAGTGGTTGCACCATTAAGTAAAGGCCAAATGCTCCTTAAGGAATAATTTCAGGTAAAACTGTGTCATATCATACGTATTTTCGCTTTTCATCCACTATTCAATATTTTAGAGAAGCTGTTTCCTGATGCCTTGATTTTTGGGGCATGATAAAGTGGTGAAATGTGTGTATCTATGTTTGGGGGGGGGGTGTGGTTAAGTCAATTTAAGAGGTCTGAGTGCTGGTGCCCGAATCAGTTCAAGGTTTGCCTCTGCAGAGCACACAGGCATGTGCTTCAGAGCCAGCAGCTTCAATAAGAGCTGAGAACAAGTGGGCAGTTCTTATTAAAATCAGCAGCTCTGAAGCACACGGTGTTTGGTGAACCAATGACTTGTGGGCACCCAGCCCTTCACCGGAGCTGTTGGGTATTTCACCTCCTGTAGACTCCAGTGGGAGCAGGACGGTAATTTACCATGGGAAACATGAAAAAGGTGAAAGTATGTCTTACCTCTCAGAGCCCTGTTAAACCACTGTGAATTTTATCTCCACCAGCTCCTGAAACAGTGGTTGCTTCAGACACCTGCCAGTTTGTGGCAACTGCATTTGGACTGTGCATGCATTTCCCTTATGGCCCCATGACCTGTAAAATATGACATGTGATAGAACCATCAAGAATGCAAAGCCTCAGGAGAGATTCTGCATGCTTGTGGATGTCTGGGCATTTATTGCCTGTGTACGTGTGTGAGCTCATTTTTATGCATGTCTATGTTTTAGTGTTCTCTAGCACCTTCCTTCTTGGGCTGTTTAAATTAGTATCTGATTTTCAAGAGCACTGAATTTATTGGAAAGAATTGCTAAAGAAGAAAGCTGGAAAAATAATGCTCAGAACACTAACAGCAGAAATTACCTCGTCGCACTTAAGGATATAATGGCCGCAGGGAGAATTATTTTATAATTATTTCAGACTAATGTTAATGTTTAAAAGTTAGTATTTTAATGAAAATGTTTGATCCTGATGAAGCACAGAAATTGGCTCTGTCTTTTAAGTTGCCTTGCTCACACACCTCACATACAGACAGTAGACAGGCAGCATAATCCTCTCTGGGCCTTCAGGTACAAAACAAATCATTATAGTTTTCCCATGTATGCCAAGGTTAAATAAACACCTGTAATGCTCAGTAGCTTCAGCTCCTCCGTACACTGTATTAGTGGCAGCTTTCCTTAAGGATTTGACTAAGCATATGTCTACCCAGCAAAATGGAGACAAGATTTCAGAACAGATTGCCTTTAGCCTACTTGATTTAGGTAAAGATAATAGCCATGGCATGTTGACACAGGCTAGGAAAACTCATAAGCACCCACCAAAGGCCCTGGGTAAATACTCAGGCTCCCAGTCCTCACAAACAGACAGGATGCCGATCAGTGAGGACTGACAGGTCACAACTGACACAGGTTAGAGAAAGGCAATCTAGGCAGCCCTGTGCTACAGAACTACAAAAGTTTGTGGCTGAGCAAGGACAATGAGGTTCAGCAGCTTTGATACTGGCTTTCCTTTGTTGCTCAATTTAGCCATGTAATCACTGTATATCTCTTTTTACTTTCACCTGGTCTGTCTGGTGGACTGCAAACTGTCCAGGGAGGTGGCTGCTGCTTTTGGTGCTGTTATATTCCTTTTGCACTCATCATTGAAAGGTCAGATCTAACTTGGAAATTAATGGTAAAAGTTGATACGTTTATTGACAATACAGTCTGTAAGCCTTTTTTTTTTTTTTTTGCTATACAAGGCCTGATACCATCTTGTCTATTTGTATGATTTTCTTTTCGATATCCAAGGTCTCTCTAATTGTGCAGATACACCATCCTACAACAGGTTGTTTGGTTAGAGAGGTGAAAATATTGTCATCAAGGTCTGCCTGGAATGTTTCTTCTCCCAAGCATTTCAATAGAAAACTTTCTGTTCATTTCCAAGAATCACTACTTCAGAGTCACTGTCTTTGTATTCAAGTCTTTTCCATTTATACCTTTTAGTCCCCTATAGCCATTTTTAACACCTACTCCAAACTGCCCTGCAGGCTTACCTGTTTCAAGGCTGTCAGAAGACTTTTGAGCATGAAGGCTGATTTTTTTCGTTGTTACTCATGGAAGGTATTTTTTTCTTTTTTTTTTTTAACAGAAGATTATTTGGGGAAAGGTATAAAAGAAGATAGATATTACACAAATTAAAACTAAACTGTAATTCCTTGCTTTCCTAATGGAGTAGTGTCCCGATGAGGGTAGGTAGCAGTAGCAGTGTTCATCAGAGTACAAAAGAACCAAGATTCTGTAAAGAAAGAATCACAACACAACTGTTGTACCAAGTATTTAAGAGAACTGATACAGCCCCAGTGACTTCGTTAAAGTGATAATCACTTACATCATCTAAAGCTCTGGTCCCCCAGGGAAACTGCCCTATTTGTTATCCAATGGTGTTTTTCAGTCTCCCTCTCAGTGTCCTGGCCAGCAAAGATCAGCCTGCACAGTTTATCTTCTTTTTATTTACCTTGGTTCTGTTAGTGTTGCCTAATTTAATGACTGAGTTGTTAAATTTTCCTGATTGGGCTGTATCTTCCCCTGATTTAGTGACGCCCTTCTTGAGTGCGGTTGTTGCACACTTTGCTGATTGAGATGCATAATTTAATTTAATAAATGGAGAGAGTTTACTATCATTTTTGCATATTTTATTATTAGGGAAGATTCATAGTTTTGAGCGCTGGTTTATTCATTCCCCTTATTTATTTATTTTTGGCAAAACCAGCTGCACAGACAACGCTTGTTCAGCTGCAAAACTCCGCTGACCAAGCTCTACAATTCAGGAATTGAACTTTTGAATCTATTCCTTATTAAGGTGCATATTCTAGCAGAAGAAATTCCAGATGCTTTTTGCTTCAGCAGCCAGGGCTTATGTGTTAAGCTGTTGACAAATCTGTTGGGGATATCATTTGTTTTAAGACCACTAAAGTGCATTTTCTATAGTTTCAGCTACGGTTTTAGATTCTTTGATAAAGCAAATAAAGATGCAATCAGTTTCTTTGTAAATCTTCCTATTTTGCATATAGTAAGTGGCACAAGCTTTCCATAACCAGCAGCTTCAATCTTTGGAGAATCATTTATCCTACTATTTGAAAGAAAACCTAAGCATTTTGCTATCTTAGATTCTGAAGACACAGCAGGTTGGAAATACTGTAATTCCTGTTCAGTTTATTTTGCATAATATATTGGGGGAAAAACAAGCTTGAAACTGGACTGGCAAATGCAGAATGTAATAGCTATATAAACAGTGATAATGGGCGGCTCAATCAGCAAAGAATACAGCGTGATTATGTATAAAATTTCATCCACTAAAGTTCACAGCGTGATCAGGAAAGGAGGCAGCCAATCAACAGAGCATAGAGCTCTACTGGGAATGAATATGTTTTGAAAACTCAGCTACCCAGAATATTCAATGGGATCAGCAAAGTTCTAAACGGGGGCATTTGAAGATAATAATGGATATGGCATTATTAGTGAGTAGAATGACAACCCCTTAGCATGCCTGTTTCCAGTAGTGTGTTCAAAAGAATTTAAGTATTAGATTCCTGGGAATACAAGTTAATGTTGTGCATGTCACTAATGGTGAGAGTCCTTGGCAGGACTGATATAAAAACCTGCTACTCTTACATGCTGAAGAATTCACTTCATTACGTTCCTACTGTGTTTTAACTCTGTTCATATTTGCAAAGGCTGCCATCTTGACCAGCACCCTGAGAATAGAGAAGAACCAAAACAGGCATATATGAGACCTATTTTTTTCTCTGTGAAGCAATAACAACTTTATTGTCCTTGAGGAAAGGGCACTCAGAAAAATTGCTAGCACTTATCTGTATGTTACACAAGGTGCATCAGTCCCACTGAACGCTCAAAGCCTTGTCTGGCTCACAAAACACATTTCTCACAGCATCAAAATTTCCATCTAGCCTCTAGTGTACATAATTTGTTCAGAATATATGCCCAGATGATCTGGAGGTGAACTCTTGGGACTACCAAATTAGATGTCAGCTTGTATGCATACCCCAACATTCTAAGAAACGGAGAGTCTAGACATTTATTCCGTGTGGGCCACTCACTGACCACTGCAATTGTGGCTTTGACATACCATGAGATTGAAAATCTTATTCTTTTCTGACTTTCCTTTCATCTTTCTCTTTTTAATGTAAAAAGGAGGTATCACAAACAACTTTTTGAGTACCCCAGGACATTGCTATTCGGTTTCATCAGGTCTGCATCTGGAAGAACAGCTTCACAGTCTAAATGTGTGACTTCATTCACAATATATGGTAGTACCCAGCTTCTTGTCTGCAACACAGCAGAGGAGAAGAAATTGAAGATCTGAGAGTAGAAAGGTACCACAGCAAAAAAATTCAGCTTTCATTTATTGATGAGATAATTATTCAGACTGCAGATAAACCATGCCCTGTGGCTGATTTCAAAGCAGATTCCTTCCAGTGCAGGCTGAGACCAACAAAGCCTATTTGCTAAGAGATAAAGCTAAAGCAGTGCTTCTGAATTGGAGATGACTCTTCCTGTTTGCAGAGCAGAGGTGCTTAGTCTCAGAGACATTGCACAGTCTGGGATGATGTGGAAATACTGAGAATGCATTTACATTAGCAAACAGATGTGACTTCAGCAGACATGCAGAATCAACCACTGCTGAGGGCCCAATACCTACACCTTATATATTTTCAGATTTTTTTTACTTCATACTAGCCCCAGGGTGGTCTCAAAAGCACAAGGACAGGGGCACATTAGTTATTTTATTAAAGTTCATCACTGAGATCAGTTTTGTCAATAGAAGATCCCATTCAGACACTTCAAATTCACTTTGTCCAAGTAATAATAGAGAAAGATCCAGAAGGTCCCTTTAGAAATACACTCCTGATCCAAGCTGAATGGTCAAGGTAGACATGCCCTCAGCCGTGTCAAGACCTTGGGCTTTTCAGAACGTGGAGCTCAGTTTCTCTCCATAACATAGCAATATTTCCAAAATATAAGTGTTCTGGGCTGACATAATCAGAGAGTTCAGTACAAAGCTATGTTCTGTGTGGCTGGGAGCAACTTTATTCAAAGGGACCTGGGGGTACTGGTGGACAAGAAGCAGAATATGCTTCAAAAGTGTGCCACTGCAGCAACAAAGGCAAATCAAATCCTGGGCTGAATCTACAGGTAAAAGAGATATAGATGCATCACCACATTCCTCTTGGCCCACCTATAGCTGCACCTGGTCCAGCCTTTGTCCTTACAGCGAGAAAAAGTTGTGGAGAGACTGGTGATGTTCCACCAGAGACACAAAAAGATGATTTAAAGGACTGGAGAAGCTGCCCTATGAGAAGAGTGAAAGATTTAGGTCTTTTCACATTGGAGAAGAGAAGGCTCAGGGGCAAACTCATCACTGTGTTCCTGAACCTAAGGAATAGCTAGAAAGAGGACAGGGACTCCCTGTTCCCAAAGAGTCACATGGAGAAGACAAGGGGCAATGGGAACAAGTTGCACCGAGAGTAGTTTCATCTGGAAACAATGCATGCTGAAAGAAATTTTTTTATCGTGAGAGCAACCATTCAGAACAACCTCCACATTGGTGTGGTAAAGTCCACATCACTGAAGGTTTTCAAGATGCAATAGGGCAGGGTACTAGATAATCTTATCTAGGCTCCCTTTCCCACAGAAGATGGAATCAGATCATCTTTGGAGGTCCCTTCTAGCCTGAGTTTCTCTAGGATTCCATGATTCCATGATTTTATGTGTGTTTATACATATATATACTTATATATATATGAATATGAAATATTTACCTTCCCTTAAAAAATAAATGTTTACATATATGTTATTTCCCAGCCCTTTCCATAACCATCCCCATATTACCAGCAAACTGATTCTAAAAAGAGTTGACTCACATGCAGGCAGCACCAAAGAAGCCCAACACTTGCTGTAGTAATAGACTGTTATGCATCACAAGATATTGAGCCTGAGGTGAGAATTACTGGCTAAAATTCCATGACAGGCGCTATGCAAGAGGTCAAAGCACATAATCATAATGTTCCCTTCCGGCCTTAAAATCTATTAATCTAAGGATTGCATTCTACTGGATATTGGGCACAATTTGCTACAACAAATACTGAATTCAATTCACCCAGGTCACACAGGAAAACAGTTGTTTTTAAGATTATACTTAGAAAGATTTTGCACATAGTATCAGATGAGTTCATGTACTAAAGAAAGGACCACAGCAGTCTTTTCTCACCTTTTGCTTGGATCAGCGTACTTTTTAAATCACTGAGAAATTCCAGTGACTTCAAAGGCTTTATGTTTTGAAAAGAACAGTCACTTGCTAAGCAAATAAATGTAGATTGAACCTCTCAGGTTGATTTTTTTTGTTATTGTTTTTTGTTGTTCTTGTCGTTGGGGGTTTGTTGTTTTGGATTTTATTTTTGTGTGGCTGAAAGTTCTGATAAAAGATAAGACTCCTTTCATCCCATTGTTTTTTGCAATATGTTTGGTTATATCTAACTGTACTGAAAAATAGTTTAATCTTAAAATTATCACCATACAATATGAATAAAAGATATGTTAAATGGATTAAGACCTGGCTAACTGTCAGGTCTCAAAATGCAGTACTTAATGTTGTATGATCCCAGGATTTAGGAGGGAGCTGTTTTCAATGTGGCTTAGTAACTGGTGTAGCATTATTCAATATTTTCATCAATAAGTAAATAAGAAATCACTACAGCTAAAATCTGCAGATGGCACAGAGATTGATAGGATGGCAAGTAAGGATGGGGACAGCAAAATTACCTGACTGTCTCATAAAATGGCAGCCATATAAAAATAAGTCTAACTATAACATGATCATACCTTGAAAAGGAAGGTCCAGAATGTCTTTGCTTTCTTTAGAAAGAAGATCCTGCGCTTTAAACAATTGAAATTCAGTGGTAAGGAAAATGGAATCAGTGCACACTCAACCAAAGAGTCACATTCATCCCACCCAAGCTTTTAACCTCTAGGACTTTGCAGGATAAATAATAATCAGTTTATTTTCTTTATTTCTTTACATTGACCATGGATTCCCATGTTGTTTTTTAAAAAAAAAAATGCAATATGCGTACATAAACTTTCATTCTGTGTCCAAACTTAGAAATAAGGAGTAGAGATTGGGAAATGGTGTTGTTTTCTGTAAATGTTACTGGTGACCTTAGAGATATCACAGTCCTGAGAAATGGTTATGGTTTAACCCCATCTGGCAACCAAGCTCCCTGCAGCCATTTCCTCACTCCCCCGCCAGCAGCATGGGTGAGAGAATCAGAAGAGTAAAAGTGAGAAAACTCAGGGGTTGAGATAAAAACAGTCTAATAGGCTAAGAAAAAAACCACATGTGCAAGCAAAGTGAAACGAGAAACTCATCCACCACTTCTCAAGGGCAGGCAGATGTTCAATCATCCCCAGGAAAACAGGGTTCCATCATGCATGACAATGGCTTGGGAAGACAAACTCCATCACTCTGAATGTCCCCCACTCCTTCTTCTTCCCTCAGCTGAACATGACCTCACATGGGCTGAAGTATCCCTGTGGTCAGCTGGGGTCACCTGCCTCAGCTGTGTCCCTTCTGAAAGCCTTGAGCACTCCCAGCCCCCTCCCTGGCAGGGCCCTGATTCTGTGTAAGTGCTGCTCAGCAATAACAGACATATCTCTCTGTTACCAACACTCTTTTCTGCACAAATCCAAAACACAGCCCCATACCAGCTACTATAAAGAAAATTAACTCTACCCCAGCAACACCAGCACAGAAATAAAGCTGCTGACATAAAGCAATGGATAAAGAAGTCTTAAAATTATCATAAGGTTTCAAATATGTTCTTAATGAAGGATTAAAAGAAATCAATTCCCTTAATTTTCTGAAATGAAAGCCAGAAGGTGACTAGATTACAACACAGGTAGGACAAGGCAGGATATGTAGTTTCATCTAATGCAATATGACAGAACAAGCAGAAATGATTGGACACATTCAAACTGGCAGACAATCAAATTTGCAGGAAGGCACAACTTTTTAATAGCTGGGGTCACAAACTATTGGAACAAATTACCCAGGTAAGTAATAGATTCCCCATGTTTTGATGTCTTCAGAAGTAGTATGGATGCCTTTTGGGAAGGAATGTAATCAAATACCTTGAATCCAATGCTGACTAACTCTGTGACACTTAATAAATTGCGATGTGGAACTATCCACAGTAAGAGTGAATGTGAGTGTCCCTTCTGGCTTTATCATCTTTGCATGTATTATTTTGTATTATAATGGCTGTCCCACAGGATTGTCAGCTGGAATTCTGCTCTCCTTTTTATGATAGAAGGACACGCTGCAGACTAACTTAAAAATAATAATAATAACAATAAAAAGAATTTAAGTTCTAGTATTCCTTTTATTTCCACTTTTTCCATCCCTATCCTTCACAGCCATAATGGGACACATCTAGGTGTGTGTTACCACAAGATAACTCTCATCTTGGGTCATTGAAGGCACTCCTCTTTGCCTTGTGTTCCACACTTCCCCAAAGGTATGCGTTATCTCAGTATAACACATGCCTTGTCGTGTCTTATTTCTCAGCTCCAGAAGAGACCTTGAAATTAAATAAATAAGTCACCAAACAGTATGGGAGGAATTGAAAGGGTATTTTTCCCCCAGTGTTTCTGTTTGTGTGTACATAGAGGTGGGGGTGTGTGTGGGTGGGGTGTGTGCACATGTGTGTGTGTGTGATGTACGCCTTTTGGATTTATTCAGGGGAGAGGAAGGGAGAAAACTCTGGAAGAAAGAGAGAATTAAGAATTGAAAACACAGAGATAAAAAAAATAAATGTTGGAACAGCAGCACGGTTTAGCTGTGTTGTTACATAGCAACAACATAGGTTTATGATAATAGGTTCTGATGAAAGAGTCCCAAAATTATTATTAACACATTTGCACATGCACACAAACTAACAAAAACATTCTAAGATAACAAAACATACATAAAGGAGAGGGGGGTGGGGGTGAGGGGGAAAAACAAATAAATGAAGTGAGAACAACCAACACTTGCCTAGAAATGCCGCGCGTCTAAAACCTGGGAGCAGAAGAAAATAGAGATTTCATAAATAGCCTGATTAGGAAATGCAAGCAGAAAACACTGGTACCACATATTTACAGAATGTCACCTTCTCCCCTCTTTTTATATGCTATGTTCCAATTGTGACAATAAGACAGACTGGATTATACAGGTGAGTGAGGGGCAGCAGTGACAGCTGAAACATTTTTACGTGGGTAAGAAAATGAAGGCCAGTAGTGTACCTGCAGCTCATTTCTTCACAGTCCTTATTTCTTAAACTGGTTAGGGATGCCTTCAGTGGTCCTGACAATCAAAGCATAGTTGGCTGAAATGACTGCTATTTAGGAAGAAAATATCTACCCAAACAATTAATTAAAAAATACCAGAACTGTTTTCATGGTTAGTTTTTGTGGATTTTCTTCATTCATGACTCAGCCACTAGCAGATTCAGGTCAGTAAATCAAGCTCTCCATATCACAAGGCTCATCATCACTCACCAATAGAGTGTGATGAGGAGAGCCTTAGACTACTGTTGGCCATGTCAGCTCTAGAGCTGCAACTAATCTTACTGTATGAACAGAAGTCTGCATTCAAACTGCAAAGCTGCACAGCAGGACACATGGATTGGGATGCAAACCCACACTGATACAGCTAGCCTGTTTCTGGATCCAGCTGTGCAACTGCACAAATTCCTAGGATGTACGACCTGCAATTTGGGGAGCATGTTGGTATTGTTTTGAATGGGCAGTTGCACCACCTATTAAACTCTTAAAACAAAAGACAAAGTTTTGGTGGAGCAGTAGAAGCTGCCATTTTTCCCCTATCAAGAAGTGTAATTGAGTTTGAAAGATCACTGAGTTGGACCTTTAACTGCACAGTGTAATTCTACTCTTCAGACTGGCAAACACAAAAGCCAGTCCCATATTTATGGCTTAGGTTGGGAGGGACCTTAACGTTCATGTAGCATCTCAGCTGGCCATGGAGTACCAGTTTGGAGCAAAGCCCATTGTTTTTTTTAATATTTGTGAAATGCCTAGAACAAGGCAGTCTTGACCCACAAGTATTATTCCTTGAATATTGGTGATAAGTTACATCTCTTTAAAACTAGTCTACTCAGAAGCTGCATATTTTCTTTTGCAAGCGTGAACAGGTGACCATGATGAAGAAAGAAGGGCTAGTCTTTTGCTTGAAAGACCACCAGGCAGTGAAGAAGCTCTTTCTCCCCTGCTTCATCTGAGATCAAATGACACATAGGTGTCAGGGTTCTGAGTCATCCACAGGTCTTGCTCTCCCAGACCAGCCCCGCTAAGTGTCCTAGAGGGAGTGATCTAGAGCACTTCTAAAAGGTCAATTCATGACAAAAGCTATGAGCAACCATTTGCCTCGTGAACTTCCAATCCTATTGCTGACATCACTCAGTGGGACTTAATATAGCATTGATTTCATGCATGCATGATTTAAGTCAGCATAAGCTACTGTTTTTTCACTGAGGACACTCACCACGTCCTCATCCAGCCCCTGCTACAACCTAACACAAACCTTTGTGTCACTACACTAGGAATCAAGTCAAGGTGATTTTTTGGTTTAAGGTAAGCAAACAAAATACATGTATTTCATCTATTAAATCTATATCTCCATAGCAATGTAGAAATTTTTTCTTCAGAGCTAAAGAGGGGGAGACAAGAGAACAGGAAAGAAAGGCCTTGAAGACTGTGTCTACTTTTTCTCCACATCAATATTGTCCTGACAGAATGATAAATTATACACAAACCTGCAGCTTAAGTCAGCCCTGGTGTCCACAAACAGCTAACAGCAGCTTCACATGTGACCAAACACACAACTATGTTCCTACAGACCAGCTGTATGTCTGTCAAAGCTGTGGTCAACAACAATTTGCTGATGCCACAGGGGAAAACATAATAACATTTGTCAGCTAGATCCACCAGAAAAACAGGACAACAAATGGCTGCACTGAACGCAATATTTGGACATAGAAAGCTATAATGGATAATGAGATCTAATGCAAAGCTTACTAGAGGTAATAAGGTGCCTTTCCAAACGTGTCTATTGGCTTTTGATTGTGAACAAGCATATCCCCTGCGTATTAACTGCTTTTTTCTAACTGGCACAGAGCTGCACAGATCAGCTCACAGATGAGTTCATTTTCTGGATCTTGGCTGCAGGTATAGCACTTCTGGGTACAAATCACCTGGTTCCTGCAGATGAAGAGTTCAAATGTCAGGGCTGTAGAGGAAAATGCCATCCATTTCAGGCCCTTCACGAGTTGCCATAAGTGCAAGAACTAGAGGTACAGAATAAAAAAAAAAAAAAAAGACTTGCAGTCTGGGAGATTTCCTAACATTGGTGGAAAAGCGCTCGCTTCGGGCCATTGTAGACCAATAAACAGTTCATTTTTTCATTGTTCTAATTAATTTAATTAAGTTAACTTCCAAGGTGTGTTAAGAAGCAATGCCTTGGGTGATTAACTGTTCCCATATCAAGGTGTTTTCACAAACACATTTACCTTGATTAGTGTACACATTATTATGTAATTAAATACCTCACACAGAGGAATTTATTAGTGCCTCCTTGTCTCCTAACAAATAAAGCAGCCCTTGAAATTCTCTCTGAAAAGAGCTCTCCTAAGCTAGGTGAGAAGGACAAGCAGAAATGTGTGGAGAGAAAGATAATCATGGATTCTTCATGCAAGTAGGTCCCTCATTGTCTCAGCAAGGCTCTGCATCTCTGTTTTTGCAATGACTGTGAGTGTCTGCCTGGGTCTCTTGGAAACTTTCCGGCTAATTAACCCACTTTTTGTAGATCTAGTGGGCATTTATTCAGCCAGCAGAATCATCGCTGTCCCATTTCAGTGGAACAAATTTTCTAGTCAAAGCTTAATTCAGCTAAATGGAAAACCTCAATTTAAATAATTTTCTTAAGAACATTTTAAGTCTGGGAAAAAAAAAAAAAAAACTACAAAGGGAACTTAAACAGTGTTTAAGGGCTCTTCCTATGGAACTTAGTAAAAGGAGTGAGGTAGCCTACCTTGGCCAGTTCCACTGAGAGTTTGCTCCTACTTTCTTTCCTTTGTAGCCTACAGTCACTCTAGCTGCATTTCTAGACTTAAATATGTGCTTAAATATTTTGTTGAACTGAGTCCAAGGTTACTCCCATTGGCTTCAGCAAAGATTAGTGCATGAAGCTGAGATTAGTCTTTGCCCTATCTGCAGGCTGTACCTGCTATTTTATTAGGCGTGACCACAATATTTCAGCATTCTCTGCTGGGTTTGTCAGTAGATCATGAATTGCACTCACCATCTGATGAAGCAATAAGATTTGCTTTATGCCTCATTGGTCACTTTCCCAAGCATTAAAGCTTAGAATGAACAAAACTTGGATGGTTTGAAGGTTTGGTTTAGATATTTGCCCAAACTTTATAAAAATGTATTTTGCAACTCTTTTGACTGTAAAATAAATGAGAAATTTTCATTAAATTCTGGTATTACTAATTATTTATTCCAGATCAGCAAAGCAGTTGGAATAAAAATTCTTCTAGGCAAGTAAATTATGATTATCAAGTTCCCTGTAGACCAGGAATTTAGTGCTGGAGAAGCAAGGTAGAAATTCACTATCATTACCCCAGTTTATCTGTGAGAAGGGAATTTCAGACCTATATGAATAGTTCATATAATTTTCCTATACTATGAAAGTCCCTCTTGAGCTAAATTTTGAAGTCTAAGTTGCTGCTCTAATACTCTTTATATGAATTTCTTCTAGAGTGAATACAATCTCTTTAGTTTTCTTCTCTCCTCCCCCTTAAAAAAAAAGACAGATTCTAGTTCCACATCAGTGTATCTTACTCTGACAAAATACAGAAACAGAATATGTGTTCTTTCCAGTGCCTAAATGCTCAAATTTACTATTATTGTTTTTAGTCATTACCCATAATTCCTTTAAATACTAAAATTAAAAAAAAAATATATTTTCCAGAAAGTGGAAAATAGAAGAAATGTAGGAAATGAAGAGCAGGGTTAGACATCTGGCCAATTCCTCATAAGTAGAGGAAAGAACAGTTTGGATGACAGTCTAGAAAAGGTTTACATTGCTTAGTACTTGCAGCAGTGTTTGAAATTTCAAGACCTCTGATCCCTCCAACATTCTCTTACACAACCTGCTTCTAAAGCAAGGATTTTGCCCATCTTGATCACACAATAGCTCAAATGTGAGCACTGCCCTTTCATGACCCAATGTTGGCTGTGCCTGACAGAAGTCAGCCATCCATCCCCTCCATCCCCTTCCTGACCTCATGTCAGATGCAGCACATTGGTGACCACAAAGTGAATCTCATCAGTTTGCTTCTCTGACCAAAAATCAAACATTTAAGGTTCTTCTTTTTTTCCTGAAATTATTTTCAGCCAGAGCATTGAACTGCATCATCTCACTCCATGGTTGTATGATTTCTGGAACTCACGTAAGGTAATAGCAGGAGATCACAGTCAGGAGCAGCGGATGGTTGAGATCACTCTTAGCCTGTAGCACAATGTTGGATCAGTTCAGGCCAAGTGGAAAGAGGAATGTAACCTCCTGAAGCACTGTGTGCACCAGTAATCGAGACTGGGTTTTGAGGTGCAGGAGATGTGAGTCCCTACTCCCCACAGTATGGCAGGAGCACTGAAAAAAGTCTTGCATTTTCTGGAAAAGTACTCTCCCTAGCAGGTTTTGAGTACCAGCTCTGCCTCTAATGAGAAAAATGTGATGCAGATTCCTAATTATTGGAGCATTTCTAAGCTCCAAATACCAGCTTTCAAGATTTCAAGTCCCAAATTACAGTAAGAACCTATGCAGAAGAGAGCACTGTAAATGCNTTTTTTTTTCTCCTATCCAGTGAGTATAGCAAATATGCTCCTGAGCCATCACTCCAAATTCTTGGAATTCATTGGGCTTACATACCTTAATATTTTCCAGGACATTTTGCCCCAGGGGAAAAAAAAAAAAAAAAAAAATCAATTCTCTAGTGTGAAAGT
>VYXB01001551.1:701711-713694 GCA_013397135.1 Pachyramphus minor | reverse complement strand
CCCCCCCCCCCCCCCGGATAAGAAGGACGTAAAATATTAGTGAAAATCCATTTATAAACTCTTCCTTCCTACCTCCTTGGAGAGCTCCTCTAAGTCTTTTCTTCCAGTACAGAGCATTGTGTGTGAAGGTGACAAAATACCACTTTTAAGTCTGCCCTCCAGGGTCCTTTTGTCCTCCATGTTCAAACAATAAAAATACAGAAGGAGAAAAAGAAAGGAGGAAAAGCAAAGATGAATAAGGAAAAAAAAACAGAACAAAACAACAAAAACTAAACAAAATTGCGTGTTTAGAAAACACCCTCTAAAAACCCTTTATATTGTTTAAGGATCTTCTATTTTGGATAAGCTGTTCTGACACAAATGCACTGCAAAGTCACTGATACCTTTTAAACAGAAAACATCCTCCCTTTCTTAAGCAGACAATTTGTTCTGGTCAATATTGTCACACCTAACAATCATTTCAGTAACAAAATAACTGACCAACATCTAGATTTTTCATTAGTATAGTTACTTGACCAGTTGTTAGTACCCTGTTATTCAGATAACAAAAATACCATGAATAACCTTAATAAATATTCTACACAATTATGGCAGTTCTGCATAAAATAGTAAGGGAAAAAAGAAAATCCAGTGAAATGAAGGACAAAATACCCCAGTTGCCAAACCTCGAGCTATGACTGTGTGCTCTGCATTTGAAACTTCATCAAAAAGCAACAGGCATGGATCCAGGGCGGGGAAAAAAAGATATATAAGCTATAAGAAATATCAAAGGACACCTTTGTTGGTGGAAGATTTTTCATTATATCTTGACATTACAGAAGGCAGGATGGTGATCAGTAAAAATGAGTACAAGTATGAAACAAATAGAAAAGTCAATGAACACATAGAATGCATCAGGTATATTCAATAGATCATCAGCAAAGGAAATCAAAATGCGGCCCAGAGTATTTTCAACTCTCTGTCAGTCCATTTATGTATGTATCTATTTATCCAAACATTATTCAACAAGAACAGGAAGGTCAAGAAGCCCAACAGATTTAAAAGGAAATCTCTTGAGTGTACAGCATTAGTCACGTGTGTAGCAAGCAGTGGTGGACAGATGGACTCAGTGAACTTGTTGATCACTTTATCTCCTTTTGTCTGTTTCCCATGGTACTTATACATTCCTGAGAAATATCTGGTACCATTAAATTCATTTTGCTCAAGATATCCAAATACCTATGTCCATATACCATCCAATCACTCCTTGCAATAATGAGTTTCTTAGACTGTAAGCCCTTGAATGATCAAACACACCACTAATTATGGAATTAACCACTGGGATAAAACCCCAATGATCTCCCAAGAATCTCAAAAACTTGTTTTCAAGAAGAAGGAAAAAAAATTAAGTTTGCAATTTGTGGGAAAGCAGATGGGAAAACAGGTCTATGTTCTAAATAAAGGTCCTCAGATCTTCATAATGAATGTTGATTTTTTTTCATATTAACTATTTAAAATTGGGAAATATTTCATTAGAAATCTTCCTGTTTACTCTGCTTTTATATTTGTGCCACAGACAGTGTAAAAAGTGGAGTAAGGTCTTAACCAGTAAAAAAATAGGTGAATGAAGTCTCTTGAGATAACCATTCATTTCTGAAAGCCCTTCATAATGGTGAATGCCCATGAAATGCACTGTAAGAGGAAAATTGCTCATTTAATGTCCACCTCTGCTTCAGACAACATTCCTGTTGATGGTGACAATGAAGAGTTAGTAGAGAAAATTGAAATTCATGGAGAACTCGAAAGTTTTTTTCAAGATTCCTCAAATGTTTGTTACATTGCTTTGAGATTTTTGCCCACAGCTATACAACTGGTAGAAAGGGAAAAGAAAGATGGTTACCCTCTTGTTTTCTAAAGACTAAGAAAATATCCTGTGCTTATGAATGTGGACAGTCTATATAAGTGTAATCTGCAGTCACAGCTAAATAAATTCAAGTCAGTAATGAGGTTGAGCCTGTCACTCACTGCAGAAGTTTTTTCTCCTGTTTTTCTCTTGCCCTTTTTTATCCACTCCTTAATGTGGGCTTGAATTTCCTGTTACAAGTTTCCTGGATCAGTTAAGTCCATGTTGCCTGCACAGGAATTAGGAGTTTGAACCATTCTCCATGTCCTCTTCTTCCCCCATACTTGACAACTCTTGCCTGGAAAGCCTTCATTTCCTTGATTCGCAGTTGGTATCCGAGATGGAGCAGAGCTACACGACCTTAGGGACCATCAGTCAGCCCTAGTTAAAGCTGCAGCCCTGACATGACAGGCCTGGAGGTTTTTTTCTTTTTTTTCCTGTTAGTTTACCATGCTGAGTATGACTCAATATTTTCTGCTGATGGTTCATCCTTGTCCTCCTGCCACACCAAGGAGCTTTTATCGTCCATATATCTCTAAAAAATACTTGCAAACAAAAAAGCATTAGGATGCACTTGACCCAAAGAGTGCCAAATTGTGGTGTGACTATGCTCTTCAAGTCACTCAGCACTCCAGCCAGAGACATTTGTAAGGAGGTGGGTGTGATAATTATTATAGATTCTGACAGCTGGGATTGAATCAGGTGTCACTGAACCAGAGATGGAGGTGTCTTCACAGCTGGAGCAAAAGAAGTAGTCACTTGACATGAGAAGGGCTACAAAATACCTGCTGCACAATGGGACATCCTAGTGCAATGTTAGTGCATAAGGAAACAAACAGGTTAAAGAAACCAACTTCTCTGGTATAATAAATAATGAAAAATTGTTTTCTTTCCAAAGCTTTCCAATTATATTTAGCTAAGGTATTATTAATAATTTAATGAACTCTCCCATATCCCTCTTGTCTCAGATGAGTTGGAGAATCTGACATCTCCAGACAAAAAACATCATCACTTTATATTTATCTTTAAAGAAACTACCCATATAACATACATAACAATCTTTCCTCTTTCACTTTCCTGTGAATGAGTAACGATAAATTCATAATTTTTTTTTTTTTTAATTTCTAGATTACTCCAGCTTCAGTCTAGTGGTTTGTACAATTTTGTCCCAATATACCTAGACCTCCTTAGAAGACTCAATAATGATGTCTGTAAAAAGAAACTTCATTGATCATATCTGGACCTTGACAATGAAACATAAAACAAACTACTCTATCTCTTTGCCAACACATAGCAGTCAATGAAAAGTTTTGACTAGCTCATGAAAAGTAGTCTTCTGGGAGGTTATTTCCTTCCCAGTTTTGGACAGAGGTTTAGAAGAGTTATTTTTGTGCTATTGTTTTGAGAGTATTTGGTACCAATACATAAAATTACTACTCTCCTATATGTTTTATTGTAGATAGTGTATTCAGATAGTTATAAGTGCTAAAGAAAAATATATCATGCTGGATCCAGCTCAAGAGAGGTGAGGCTGTTACAGTCCTGCCAGCAGCAAGGATGAGGATGTATTCCCAGTGGGCACACACCTGCAGAGCACACACATACACCACATATATATACACCTATATACATATATGTCTGGCCACATGGATCACAGACACTCAGAGCACTCACTCAAACACAGACAGCACCAACAGCTTCATCCTGCTTTCCTCACTTACTGATGAGTACCAAGGTCCACTAGTGAGAACATATGGATATGTACATATGAACATATGAACTCTTGACAGCAACTCACCTCAGACAGTCCTTCTGCTCAGTAGTTGTCCCTGTTTCCCAGTTCCCAGCTGGGAACCTGAACATTTAAACCACTGAGGCCACAGCCCTACTCCAGTTGCTGGTGTAGGCCATCACCACACACAGCTGCTTGGGATTCCTTCCGCTTGTCCCATGGCTGATGCCTCTGTGCAACTTCATCTACTCACTCTCCCAGCAGCTTGATGCTCTCTGGCACTCTCAACCTCACCCACACACCCACACCTGCTCCAGTTGCTGTCCAGTGGACAGACTGGTCCACCCATGGTCTGACTCCAGCTTCTGGGCTCAAGCTCCCTGCACACGCAGGCACACAGCATAGGCAGCTCTCCTTCAGGAGAGAGAACAGAACTTAACAAGAATAAATAAATCAGTGGTGCCTTCAGAGATGAGGGGCTACACTGCATATGCAAAGACTTTGAAGAGGCAGTCTCTGTGTTCCCAGAGGTTATCAGAGTGCCCTTCTGGCTATCACACAAGGTTGTAACTTGGCTGAGGCTCATACGAGGTTGTGTACGAAATAAGAATTATTGCTCCGTGGATTTCTAGATGCAGTCTGATGTCCTGGTAATGCTGAGGAATTGGTGTAGATGATGTGCTTATTTTGTATGGTTGTCTTACAGACCTTTTTTAATTTATGTTGTACTCTCCTTCTGCCTTCAGACAAGCATCTCTCTAGGGGTGCATTCTGCCCTAAGTTACTCCAGGAATGAGTTTTGTGGACTTGACAGTGCTAGGTTAAAGGTTTGACTCAATGATCTTAATGGTCTTTTCCAACCAAAGTGATCCTATGATTCTATGATTCTAAGAAGACAGGACAGATGGTGCTTCAGGCACAGGGCAGTCAGACAAGTGCATTGACCAGCAAATTATTTACATCTGACTGGCCATTTTTTAGCCTCTAATTCCCTCTTTTTCCTGAACTTTTTTCCTTCCTAAATCACCTAATCCCTAGGTATTTCATAACAAGTCCAGCGTAATCCCAAACTGCTTTTTCCTGTACATTCTATATAGTGTTCCACACGTTTGGGCAGAAACTCTTTGTCTAGAAGGTGATCCCAAGACCTGCTCCTGATGGCTTATGGTGATGGGTGTCACACTAGTACAGTGGAGCAAAGGCTTTATTTGGACAGCTGGGAAGACAGAGTGTTGGAAATCCTTGATTTGGGTCCCTGTCTGGCAGTGTACCCCTGTGCTCCCCCCAGCCTATGGGAATGCATGTTTAATAGATTGATGGATCCTGTGATGGGCATGGAAGTAACCTGGAAGTGTATTATTTTGGTTCCCTCACCTTCTATGCTCTCTCTGTGCTACTATGTGGGGCTCTGCAAAAGAGTTTTTGTCATACAACCTGAAAATAAGTGCTAAACCTAAGCCTCTGTAACTGAAACTGTCCCAGAATTGTGTTTACCTCCAGTTGTGAGTAAGATCTACCTTTTTTTTTCCTTCTAATTTTTGAACTCATGCAGCAATGTTTGTTATAACAACAGGAAACAAAAATACCACGATTTTTCTTTTCTTTCTTTTTTTTCCCATCTGAATTACAAGTTGATCTGTTTTGGAAAAGATTAAATGCCTCCATGTTTTTGTCAAACTATGGACAAAATCTGGTGATCACAGAACATGTGATCATGATCATCAACTTAACAGTGATGTATCTTTTTCTGGACAGCAAACACTCCCTCAATATGGCAAATTCACATACATTTCAAAATGTCTGTTTGTACATGTTATGTTGAAATAGGTTCTTACTGCCAAATACCTTTTCTTTTCTGTTGGGCATGGTCTGGTCTGAACCTGAAATGCATTCTAGTTTTTGTTGCCTGGACTAGAGTGAAGTTAGTTTTTGATATGTTATCCAAACAGGAAAATGGTCTGTTTTCACTATTTAGTGACTTTTTTAGTTTATTTTAAAACACTGCAGAGAGATAAAAAGACTCTGGTTGAATTCAGAATGAAATAGATCCAGAACTGGATGATACACTTTGTCAAACAGAAGGGATGGAATAAAGCTGAGCCAACTTTTGAATTCCGAGTGGATAGGGAGTTGGAGCTGATAAGGCATGGCACTCCTTAGAGTGGATTGGGACTGGGAATGAGGTAGATGAAGATCATTAAAGTTTCAGCATGACTGAAGCAAATAAATGATAGGGGGTGTGAGCTGTAAAAAGTTACAACAAGGATGCAGAAGAAACAGAGGACAGGGCCTTGCCAAGAAAAAAAAAAAAGAAAAAAATAGAGCTGCAGAAACATGGAGTATACGAATATCCTGTCATTTCTACTTTTGTCGGAGTTTCTGCTGGATTCACTGTGAGTCCATTCTTCACATATATTTTCTTGCCCTCAGCTGTAAACTTCAAGATGAGACAGTCTGAGTCTGCAGGCAAAAGAGAAAACCAACAGGTCGGCAGGGGCCAGAGATATGCTTATGCCATACCTGACAAAGAAGGAAGAAGCAAGCTGGCATTATTTTTATCAGGGGTTTGGGTTTTTTTCTTTTTCAGCTTAAAAAGTCTGCATGGATGTCATGAGAAGGCCAAGGGTGAGAATTTCTCTTTAGTTCAAGGCCCTAAGAATCTCTGGTTCATTTTGTTCAAAACGCTTGGATATATCCTGGTGGTTAGACAGGATTGTGAAGCTAAAAAAAAAAGAAATCCCATCCTTATCTTTTGTAAAAGGACACACAGAGTTGAAAAGGCAAGATGCTGACCTGTTTTTGAGATCAGGATTATACCTTGTGTGTGCTGCAAATGAAGATTTGAACTTCTCATGTGTGGTCACTAATGGTTTCTGTCTCATTTTCTGGTGCCTGAATTCAGGCACAGGTATCTGATATGTAAAGATGTGTTTTGGGTCAGAGCAGTAATAGAGGAGAGAGGGTCTATGCACTCTGTATGTAAAATGTTACATGAAAAAAAAGTCCTAGATGAGAGAGTTATGCAGTTCACTCAACTTAATGCACAGAACAACATCCCTGTACCCTCTCTCATGAACTGGTAGAGAAATTTTCTCTGGAGAGGACTCTCTCCTTCCATTGATTATTGTGATTATGGGTGGCAAGAAGTTAGATAGGCTTGATAGCTCTGCGAGCAAACACTAGTGCTGGAAGCTGGGTGACTGGAGCCCTCTTGCCTATAGTGTGAATGTGTTACAGGAATAATTCAGGTCGTGTTACAAGGACCACCAGACTACCCCATAGGGCTGATAAAACCTCTCTGCTTGGAAGAGGGTTTAAAGACTCTGTGCTAGATAACAGCTGGGGTCACAGGCATTGGGATGCATCCACAGTGTAGAGGGCTCTACCTGAGCTCGTCAAAGTCTCTTTATAGTCAAGGGAGAGAACTACTTCTCCTTAGGGGGCGATTCATTTCACTCTAAAACACAGATTTAAAATGGGTCACCTCTTAAAATGACTCTTTCTTCTCCCTCTTTTGAGGGGAAGCCTGGAGCAGCTAGCTCAGATATAAACATATAGGTGTGGGATCTCTGCAAGGATGTGAGGTGAATCCTATGGTCGGTAATCAATGGTGGGAAAGAACATACAGTATCATTATGTACAAAATGAGGCCTATTCAACCTGAGTGTTGAATGAGGCAGGACACCCATGGAGTGAACAACATGTCTTCATGTAATTAAAAGTGGCTTCATAATCAACAGCCACAATGAGAGAAAAGGCAAATAGCACTGGTAACCTTATTTCTGATGTTTACTAATGCGTGAGTGCTTGACTTTATAAATTCCATAAGCAGTGTCTATGTATACATGTATATGTATTTAATAATGCAAATACTTAAAATTTTTGTTCAGATTTTTCCTCTGCATTTATCACAAGTGAGATCTTTCCTTGTTAAGAAGGCTAATTCTATTTTCATCCATGCATTTATGTCAGCTTCCCCTAACTGAAGAACTGGTCTAGTTTCAGCTGTATGTCTTCTTTTTTTAAGTAACAGAGACATATAAAGTGAATCAATATTTCCACAGTTATGGTGATGCACCTCCACTTATAATTGCTGACAAGATCTAAAACTAAGTGGCAGTCTCCCGATGAATGAGATAATTTTTCTTTTCTGTTTCCCCAAGCTTCTTCTTGCCTATTTGACTTAAAAATAAGTTCATATTGAATATAGTAAACTCAACTCTCACTTGTATTGGAAAGCTGATTGACTATAAGCAGTGCAACGTCTGGATGGGAGATATTGTAGTTAATACTAGCTTGAGATGAAGGAAAGAAGGAATTTTCTTGCCAAAGGACTGAGACAGTTGGATACCATTGTGAAACAACTGTTTGGTACATCTGCCTTGATAAGTTTTAGAAATAAAAAAACTGGAAGTTCTTCAAAGCCCCCAAATCTGAAGGAATGTTATTTAATGCTTCCAAGCAGCCCTAGGCAGAAAGAGTTTGGCACTTAAATGTCTCCCTGGAGGACACTGTGTGATGTATTTTACATGTTGTTTCTCAAAGTCATGAATCTCATGGACCTAGGGACAGACTATTTGGTCCCCAGCTGTCACTTGACTTCTGCACACAGAGGACTACACGGTACCAATTTACACTACGTTCTGATGGCTTCATTTAATATAGAGTTGTACTCTGGAATGTGACAGGGAATAGGCCTTAGTCTAAAAGAGAGGCACTAACCTGCCCTGTAGCTACACATTGTGTTTTTACAGTCCAGATCTTAATCTTGTCTCTAGTATTTTTGTAAAAACAAGGTCACTAATTTCAGCTCAAAGTCCAAACATTATCATTGCTCAAGGGTGTTCCACAAACAAATTAATGCTAGATATTTCTTTGAAAGCTTCTGTCTGCAGAAAAATAAAAACACTAGCAGAACTGGGTCATGCCACTTGTAAGACATATCCTGACTTTGTGTGGTTGAATATTTCACAGTGGCTAAGAGAAACAGGGAGGACTGTCTCTCATGTCTGAGAGGTGGTTCCCATCAAAGGGCTAATGATAGGCAGTACTGCTATCAACTAGATTAAAATTATAAATTAAAGACTTACTCCCATTGAAGCTCCATTCTTCTATTTCTAACCACAAGGCAGTACTAATCAGAGAGGGTATGGCTGGAGGAATAGTTACTCAACTTGGAGGAAGAGGGATAAGTAGCAGTAATGGTGGCTTTTTCCAGTTTGCATAGAGAAGAGGAAGTCAAGTCTTTACAATACTTCAAATACGTTATCATCCTTCATGAGCAAAGTTTGTAGAAAACTACAGCAAGATCTTGGTGGAAATGATATATAGCATCACCCTCCATTTTCCTACGTGTGAGACAAATCTCTTATAACTTTGCCTGTCTATGTTGGTTTAATCACTAAAGTGTTCCAAAGAGTTCAGTCCAGAGAGCTTCCCCACTGAAGAATCTTATGGTTTTGTCTACTGGCATCACATCTGCTGCAACATGAAATTGCACTCGTCTAAGTATGGCTTTTAAAGACAATTCACAGTACTGCTCCTGCTCAGAGTCTGTGCTAGTGCTATGTAAGACAAAAACTTTCCTAGATCCTTGGTCTAGTGACGATTTACTTCAAACTGCCAGTTTATTCCTCAAAATCAAACTGTTCATTCAGCAGGTCTTTGCATTGTGCTCCAAATAGTTTCTCCAACTCCTCTATTATGATTCATTTTCTCTTAAAAAAAAAAAATAATACAGAAGTAAGGGGGGAAAAAAAAGAAAATACAAAAAACCCTAAACCAAACAAAACAAAAAACTTGACCTGTTTTCTTTCCCACAGGCTCCATTCAGAAGTACTCCAATGTACTTTTTTTCACATTCCCCCTCACACCCAACAAAACCAGGTAACAGGTTTTATTGACTTGGATGTGAAGCTTTAGCACTCTTTAGATTCTCCTGAGAAACTTTCTGCTGTGCTGAGAAAGTGCTGAAAATTAATGAGGAATTCTCAGTTCAGTTTTGTTAAATATGGTCACACCTAGGTCTGTCTTATTCTGTGAAAGAAAGAATTGGAAAACAGGAAGTGTGGAAGCTTTTGTAACAGATGCCCTAATAGATCTGTGGTTTGTCATCTGGACTCTTCCTTCTCTGATGAATAGTAGATTATTTAGAGAAAGTAGCAAGAAAATCCACACTAGTAAGGAAGGGAAAGAAAAGTTCCCTAACAGCCTTCAGAGTTTAAGTTTAAAAAGGTTGGTCTGACCATTTGCTCTCCTTTCCACTTTCAATTCTTGCCAGAATTGCTGCCGGTGTATATCTATGGTACCTCATTAATGGAAATGAAAAATGACAGGTTTTGATCCCAGTTAGGTCCAGGGGAAAACCATTCATCTAGTTCAATTAACTCAAGAATTCAAGTTACACCTTTTGAGTGTGAAATCCAAAACTATCCTTTGCTCCGAATATAGCATTCTCAACAAAGCACAGTCTGGGTGAGTGAGGACAGGAGAAAATAAGCTTCATGCTGTCTGTTTTGAAAGTGATAGGTTAAATCCTCAAAGATGCTGCACATCTACAACTTCCATTGAGGTCTCCATAGCAAAAAGTTATCCTGCTAAATGCTTAGCTTTTTCTAGTTTGCAGGATTTAGACCTTTCCTTTTATTTTAGAGACTCTGTTGGCAATGACAGCTTGAATCCTGTGGAAAGGGAGAAAGCTACTGTTTAAGCCTAGAGGCCTGAATGAGAGATGCTGTTCTGTGACTTGGTGTATGTAAAGTAAGGATGGTAATACCTGTGAGATGTGAGGATGGGTGTACATGTGTACAAATATTATGAAAACAGGATCAGCACACACTCAGATCCCTTTCATTTTGTCTAACCTTTTTATCATATGTATCCTTGCAAGTTTTTAGCTACATCCATAGTACACTATTATCTTTTTTTTTTTTTCTTTCATTCTCCCCTGCCTCCCCAGCTGCGAGGTTTAGCATCAACTTCTGTGTTGGATACATCTTGGTGTTATGTATTTCATTGAAATTCTCTTAGTGTGAACTCTTATTCCCTTATCTGGGATAGAATTTGCCAAGAAGGACTTCTCTGAAGTACTTTTCAGTGATTCACTCTCACATTCTCTATCAGCAGTTTATCCAGTTTCCAGAAATGTTGGGCAGAGAAGTGGAACCATGAAAATTCACTCGTGGACAATTTGTTGCTGTTGCTGTTGTTATTTTTGCCTAAGATTCTATTAGAGTTAAATTTGCTATGACAGCTGGAGGTCTAATCTTTTGGATAGAAACTGCCAGATTTGAATATAACTACGGTAAAGTGGGAGACTAAAATACAAATCTGAGGGTTAAATCTCTGATGGTGTATCTTATCTCAGTGGCTGAATGCATCCATAGTAGCCCTGTGAAAATTGTTTCATTTTCCTTGTTAATCAAAAAACAAACAGACAAAAACCAGTGATGATGGGGAATTGAATGCTGAAATGATTGCCTTATAAAATAATAATAAAAAAGTAAGGAGAAGAGCTCCCATGTTCCTATTAAAATCACAGGTTTAAAACAATGCCAGGATTTTTTCAGGGCAACCACATTTCCAATTCTGGTTTTTGCCTGGTATGATGATGTGAGAAGCTCACTATTAAATGAAGCTCCCTATTCTTACATTCTACATACTTAATTAGAAAGGTCTATCATGGTACCTCTTCTTAAATTTATAAAGTATTTTCACTGACAAAAGTTCAGTAATTATTAAGTTCTTTCCAATGAAAACTTAAAGAAGAAAATATAGTGTCAGCATCCCAAGCTTTTCAAAGATTTTGCATGTTGCCTATTTTTTTTTAAATGGCCACCCCATCTCAGCACTGTCATTAAACGAGATTGGAGCAAAAAAAAAAAAGCAAAATGTTTTTTCTCTCTGTCCTTTTCCTTAGCAGTTTAGATTGATCACAGGAGTGACTTACCCCCTCTATTTCTTCATAACAGGGCTAGGATGGAAGGCTCTTTAAATTCCCCTACTTCTGGAAGAAAACGAGACAGTGAAACTATAAGGTAAATAAAAATGACCTAAGACAAAATATCCAAAGAGTGAAAAGAGATTTCTTTTTTTATTACACTTACCAAAGATCAGGGCATCTGATCAATTTAAATTGCCAGTATTTCATACCATGATACATCAAAGTATTTAAAATGTGTGAGATCATTACATATAACTAGTTTTAGTGAAGTCAATGGAATTATTAAGATAGTCCTGCTAGTTCAGAGAATTGAAAATATGTCCTTCTGTAGTTTGCTAGACTGAGTGATGTATGTTATGATAAATGAAAAAAAATGTCTAAGCAGAGGAAGATATCAGATAAGGCACAAATAGCAGATGTAAAATAT
>VYXB01001551.1:685217-701694 GCA_013397135.1 Pachyramphus minor | reverse complement strand
AAATATATATATATATATATATATATACATATCTGAAATTTTTCTGAGCCTGACTCTTCCTCTGTTTTAGGTAGTCATTTCATTTACCCAGCCTCTCATGTGAAAACAAGGATAATAAGTTTCCCATAATTTTACAATCAGGACTTTATCAGGATAAAATCTCTTAAAGTCCAGATGCCACATCAGTACAATACCACATCTCTGTTGTATTTGCAATTTTCTTTTTACCTTTCACTTTGTTGTTCCATTTAAAATGAAAGATTCCCAAAATGATCAGCGTTGCCTTGTATATGTTTCTTTTTGATAACACTTAAGTGTTGCACATTATTTTTGTGGTTTTGATTTTGCATCATGTTCCAAATGTAATGAATGGCACATTCTGAGTTTCAAAAGTTCAGTTCTTAAATGTAGTACTTTAAGTTAGTAATCAGAGTCTGTTTTGAATATGTGGTGCCTACAGTACATATGAATATGCTAATCAGCTAAACTTAATAGTCCTCATTTGTATTAATGCAAATTAGGTGGCTGTACTTTCCACCAAATATTTTCCTCAGTATTTATTAGAGAAATCAAAATCTCTTTCCACCCATAATAAGTTCTAATATTTCATCTTAACACTTTAAAGGGCGTGTTTTATTTTAGCTTAATCTAATTTCATTGAACAAAATTGCATCTAAAGGCAATATAAAGTTACAATTTGTTCCATGTCAAATAATAAAAATGGCCTTTAAATTTTACATGAATTTGACCTTTTGGTTTGTGCATTTCAATTAAACCCCTCTCATAATCCAAATGGTATAACATACTTTGTGTTCATTTGGTCTTGTATAGAGGTATCCAGCTGTATTCCTGCTGCCTCCTTCCCTGTAGCCATTGGCCTTTCTTAACCCTCAGACTCAACTTACTCCCATGAAGGAAGGTTGGAAGTTTTTCTGCTTATTCAAACAAGCCTTGTATGCATCTTGCACTAACTGGAGTCAGAAATGAAGCTGTGTGGGATAGGATGTGTTCAGCTTTCCAAAAGGAGTGAGGAATGGCAAACACAAAAAACTGGGCTTGTTCTTTGCAAGGGGGCCTGTGGACCCCAAATCAGGAGCTGTTCATTAACAACTTCAAGTTACCTTATTGAGCCCCAGGAGAGTCCTAGAGTTGAGGTGAAGCCCGGAGAGACAATTTGTAAGAACTATGTAGAGCAACCACCTCTGTCATTCTAAGCATAGCAGCATGCCAGACCATGCCAAGGTCTCTTTTGATCTTTGGCCTATAAATTTTGTTATTAATGCCAAAAATATTTTTGGTGTTCATAACTTTCTTTTTTTCATGAGAGAACTATAGGAAGGTACCTTATTATATTACTCTTCAGAATTATACTAATTTTATTTCAGCATCACATCAGCCATTTTCTTCTGAATCAGAAAAATAAAAGGAACTTCACCATCAGCATTCAGAGTGTTTCCAAAGTGATAATGCCCTGCATGATGAAGGGCAAGACCTGAGTTGAAGGTAGCTATCCCCATCCTCAACATAGATGAAATACAACTTTGATGGGGACACCATGACTGCCATATTTAACTCTGAACTTTCCAACCTCTCCCCATCCTCATGTGTGACTTGTCTGATAAGGCCAAGACCAGCTATTATTCAGTGTTTATTCAGTGCTGAAGTGCACAGTGGAGCTCCACATCTGATTGGCCCATAGGCACTGTTGTAATTAACATGATTAATAATATACGTTCTGCAGAGAAATAGCTGAGTGTGGTTTCCAAAGCTGGAAGCCTTGAACTTCTTTTGCAGCTTTAAATGTACTTTTAGACTCCATGGCTTGAAAACGACTCGTTCTGTGTTCAGCAGAACTAACGAAGCCTGGTTTTTGCTGGCTTTGTGTCTTGTGGCTAGACTGTGCCATGTGTCAGGGAAGGTGCACACCCTGATCCTGTGGCTGAGATGTTCAAAAATGCATTTTTCTATGTGGTCTCTTTCGAGTCTAATGAGAGTGGGCTCACGCTGCAGCCTGTCTTTAGCGGCCGTGCTCATAGACTGTTTCTCTGCTATTCAGATGCCTCTTTTCTGAAGCTGGTAGTAATTTAATATCCTTGACACCTCCAACCCTCAGCTAAATTTGATTGAAATGAGCTAATCAGTCTGTAAAGTGAGACAGACAGACAAATAGGCAGAGACGTGTGTGCTCTTTGACCATGATAAGCCTCATTTCCTTCAGAAACCAGGGTGAAAAGAATAAAATCCATGATGCTTTCGGTTTAATTTTGCCTTCTTTTTTTTTTTTTTTCCCAGGGCAAACTAACCCCAGCATTAAACGCAGAGCAACCCCAATGTCAGATTTCAGGGAAAAAGAAAAGGGCAAGCTGTTCTGGGGAGGGGGAAAAAGAAAAGGAGATTTTGTTCCAGGACTTTTTTTTGGGGGGGGTTGTTGTTTTTTTTTTAATATAACTGCAGTAGAAATCAAACTCCAGAGCTTTAATGGAAAAAACTCACATTTTTTTCTGGGAAGAAGGAGAAGATAGGAGAAAGGAGGGGAAAAAAAAAAAAGCTAAGCGACTGTCAGATCAGCTCAGGATCTCCATTAGAATGCAGAGTGCTCCAGAGTAATTACAAAACAGCTGTAATGGAAAATTGGTAGTCAAACCCATTTTCCACCAACTAGAACGGTGAATGGGCTCCATTATGTTCCTAATTCTCATTAACTTAATTTGCATAGGAAACAATGAAAGAATACCTAATGAGTTAGACTCAGCTAGCAGCAGATCGATACCCCTGTGAACAGGGGTTCGACCCATAATTACAGGACATGTGGCAAAGCCAGAATGTTTCTCCTCTTACATGGGGGAGATGGAAAGGTTGGCCTCGCTGTTGTTATTTATTTAAAGCCTGGAAATGTGGTGCCTACAGGGGTGGGAATTTGTTGCTGTTTGGAGGTGGTGGGGAGGGAGGGTTAGTATTTTTTCCTTCTCACTTTGTTCTGAGGCTTTTAGGAAGAAATTTGTTATTCCACTTCCTCTGATACTTTAATTCTTAAAACCTGTTCTTGTGTCCAAAGTTTAATAGCTGGGTTGCACTGATGCTGTACACTGAGGACTGCAGCCAGCACACTCACTGCATGTGTTCCGGGCCAACTAAAACCTGAATAAATACCTGTCATATGTCATCATGCCCCAGACTTTGAGCCTGGCCAAAAGGCAGAGCCTATTCACCTGGGCTCAGCTCTGTGCAAACACAATCACACGGTATTAGAGGACCAACAGATGTAAATACTGCTGGCTCAGGGTGCGTGTGTGTCTCTTTCCAGTGTAATCCGGGGAAGGTCTATGTTCAATTCCCGTTCTTGGCAGCCTGACTGTATTTGCAGTCTTGGACATGAGCGTTCAGCTCTCTGGCCTTTAACTCCTGCATGTGGAATAAAGATGGCAAATCCCTGCTCTGATTTAGACCCTAAGCTGTCCAGGGAAGGGTCTGGATGACACAAAAATTAAAGTAATCGGAATGAGGAATATTTTCTCTGACAAGTAAAGACTCTGAGCAAGCTGGGATGCTGCTACTCCTGTAAGTTAGGACAATTTTTCTGTTTTTCTGATTTGCCCATCCTGTACCACAACAGCTAGATCATGCATATAGATATCAATATAGTTACTTGAAATGGTTGAATCTCTCCCAGTGGTCTCACAGTTTAATTTAGTCTCTATTGTTCTTTCTGAGCAAAATTTCCCTTGTGAAGAAGACTTCTGGAAAAAAAAAAAAAAAAGAGACATTCCAAAACCAGCATTATGTGAGTCCTCAAAAGAGTTTTAAATTAATGTTACCATATTTTTGTATGTACTGCAGCTGTGCAGTCCTCGCAACGCCAGAGGGAACACGCTGTGGCAGATTCTGTAAGAAACGCATAAAAAGAAAAAGTGCCTGCTTAACGAGCTCACAATCCACCCAGATCAGGAAAACAGAGGAAATAGACCTCTTCCCCTTTTAACAGATAGAGGCCTGAGTCACTGGATGATTCAGTGACAAGTCCAATGTCAGACTCAATCCCAGGTTGATGATTTATTACTGCAACATCTTTCATATATTATGTTAGCAAAATTTAAAGGATACACAGATTTTGGTGTCCTACTGCACTAAACTTTTTCCATATAACATCAGAGGAAGAGGTGGCACTATGAAGGCACTATACTGTGAAGATATGGTCTAGCTGCAGGAAGCCCTAGCAGATATTGTGTTCATAGGAATTGAAGAAATCCTCAGCCTCATGTCAAGACTGTTAATAAAATTTGGATGTTGGAATAAGCTTTTGGATTAAAAATTATTGTTTCGTAGTGTGGGTTCATGATTGTGTGGTTGTGAAGTCTTCAGGGAAGGCAATAAGTGGGAATAACTGGGAAAGCAACTTCCTTAGATAATGTGTTACATGATGGAGAAGGGTAACAGGTTTGCTCTCCATGGGGTAGGAAGCATCTGCAGACTCAAAGGCGCAGGAGGTGACCAGTGGGTTCTGCTTTGTTTTCCCATGGCAGGGGTCAGCAGGTGGCACTCACACACAGCCTCAGGAGGTACCAATGCCACTGGAGTAGTGGCAAGTTTCTCTTTTTAGAAATGCTGCATCATTCTTAGATCTTTGCTGCAGTTCCTTTGTGGGAAGCTGTGGCAACCAGCTCAGGAAGGAGGTTTTTTTCTGTCATAGCATTTCTGACTTAACACAGAATTGCACTGGGAGAAGTGGTTTGAAGTTCCTGAAAGCCGGATGGTCCAAACTCTGATTTGATCAGTTTTGTTATACAAGTAACATATGTAATATCAATACATTATAAAGCTGAATCCTTCCATGGAGTCATGGATTTCTCCTTCAGCAGAAGACTAGCTGCAAGACCAAGTTACCTGCCTGCAATGAGAAGTAGCACTGTTCAATATTAATCAATCCCTTAAAAATGCTCTTAATTCTTTTTTCTTTGCAAGTGAATGTTATTGTCCAATTTCTCATAGAAAAGATTCTCATAGAGAATCTTCTTGGAAGTCAACAGTATTTTTCTTCCAATTTTGAGCCCATCATATGTGGTGATTGTAAGTTTTTAGCTGGGTCAAGAAAGTACAACACTGCTCTGGGCCTCCAGAGTGCTGAGGCTCATGTCCTGTGTTCATCTCACTGACTTAGTGAGGCTCCTTGACCAACTTATTTTGTCATTTTTTGCTCACCTTCCCCTTTCCAATTGGTTTTCATCTTCTCTGCTCAGATATCTCTGCTTCATGTTTTCATTCATCCTTACTTTATCTTGTTTCACCACAGCAAATAGAAAAATAATCATGATAATTTAAAATACATTATTCTAGGTTTTGAGTCAGGACAAAAGCCTTTTATGCCTCTTTAGACAGTTAGCTTTGATTTGAAGGAACTCTAAGCAATCACAACAGTTAAAAAGTTCATGAAAACCACAAGACAAACCTTTTTTAAGACAAAGCCCTGAATTCATCCTTCACTGATTAAACTAAACACAGGATCAATTGTTAGTACTTGCAAATTTTATTCTGAAATATCATTGCTTTGTATGACTAGTTGCATTTGTTTAATTAAAGTAACACATCTGTACAGTAAATAGCCTGTGATCAGGCAGTAACATAATACTGTACGAGCACAGCAGTAATTGGATAATGTAATGAAATGCATGGTGTTTTTTTTAAAGAAAATATAATGAGATTTCATCATTTTATGCACACAGGTAATTAGTTCTTAGAAATACTGGGAGAGCAAATTATCTGCAGATTTGAACTATCAGCAATTATTTTATACAGCCCAGCTGAAGAGGCAAAAATGTTCTGGTTTAAGTCTCTTGAAATTCAAACCAAAATGAGACCAGTATGAAATTAAGGTACTAGTAAGAGCTAAAAGGATTCAGTTCAGCTCAGGCCATCTGCCATGATGACTGCCAAGGTTGTGAGTGAATTTGTGTGGGTGACAGCGTATTTCCCACTGCCTGAGAAGCGCTGCACACAACTGCAAACCATCACCCATCCAGATCACTGTGCATGAGCTTCCTTTGCTTTGGACTTTCCAGATTAAGTTGTTTTTAAGTCCGTTCACCCAATGCACCACAGTTTTGTAGACATGTCCCATAAGCAGCTCTTTCAAAACCAGGTCTTTGTGGTAATATGAATATGGCGGAAGAGTACAACTACCTGAAGTGCTTGTGTCACTGATCAAAGGTTTGTTGATGTGTTACCTAGCACATGACAACAAAGCTGTGCAATTAAAATAGTTAAATGAGGGAGGCCTTATCCTTATCCTTAGGTCTTATCCTTAGGCTCTCACTATGGGTAGAACTCAAAATTTGCGGCTGATGGATTTTAACACTGATCTAGTACTTTATTATTTTTAAGACTAGTTGAGTAAAATCTTGATTGAAAAAAATCTTGGAAAAAAAAATCTTGGGTAAAATCAGACTTCTTAGAGTTTGGTTCCCGGAGTTGGCTCAGCTTTCCTTTGCCACACAGCAAAGGCAGTATCCTCAGCCACTGTCAGGTTGTTTAATTTGCACTAAGATGTGTTTTGCATGTCTCTCCTCTACTCTGAGCAAAACACCTGATGGCTCAGACAGACACTCTGTAAAAGAAAAGTGCCAGGTTCTGGTCTGGAGCTTCAGTCAATTCAAGCCTGCTTCTGGACTAATATTGAATCTCTGTTCCTCAGTTTTGGGAAATGAATGCTGTTGCCTTTCTGTGTTACAATAACATCCTGATAGGGAAGAGTGAGGAGGGAGATAAAACACTTTAACACGGGTTAACATTCACAGGGTTAAGCAGCCGGGATCAGAAGCCAGGGGATGCAACTGCCTGCATTGTGTCCTGAAAACAATCCATCTCCCTGCTCAGACGCTCCTGATGTTTAATTGATACATTTCCACCTTCCCCTTCGTCGTTAATATTTAAGCAGGTGAGCACAGCGGGCAATGGGCTGCTCGCGGTAGCCAGGTGGCCCTGTCAGCAGCCTGCTGCACTGATCACCTCCCCTGAAATTTGCATTGCTTTTGTTCTTCTCCTCTGAACGTGCACCAACAGCCCCAATTTGAAAATGCAAACAAACAAACATATATGAAAACTTTCTCTGAAGGAAGCCTAACCCCCTTGAAGAAAGTTCCGCAGGGCCATCACTAGATCCTTTTATTCTTTTCTCTTTATTTTTTTTTTTCCTTCTGCCTTTTTGTTTGGCTTTCAGTCTTATTCTCAGTATTGCTTTCCTTCCTTTGTACTTTGATGTTTCTTTGGGGACGTGAGGAAGAAAAGCAACAACAAAACAAAACAAAACAAAAAAAAAGAGAAAAGACTCTGAGGCATTTACAGTTTGTTTTCACGTTGACTACACCTGCCAAAAAACATGGGAGATTGTGGAAAATGAGGGGAAGAAATATAACCGAGCAATCCAGAGGCAGGAAGACTGGGAGTATAGGGAATGATTATCCTTTCCAAGGGCCTCTGCCCTGGGAGAACACACTTCCAATTGTCCAGGGTGAAAGATGCCCTCCTTGACTTACTGGTTGGATCATTTGCTCCTCCCCCATCCCACTCTGGCTCTCTTCCAGAGCAGCAACCAGGTTGCAGGCAACTGATATATTTGCTCTTGTCTAAAGGACAGCTGGTTCAGGCTAAGAGCCTCCAGCGCTCAATGGTCAGCTGCTTGGTGCAGAGTTAGATTAATGAAAGTAGCCTGTGGTTAGTCTTTGCCCAGTTTTCTCTAAAATACCTGGGTCCAAATTCTCCATCATGCAACACTTAGGCCCGTAAGAATCTGTCCTAAGTACTATCTCCTAGTACTATACCTCAACAGCATGGCTTTGGACACTCTGAACAGGCTTGAGCTCAAGTCCTCTGCTAGAAGCAGTTTCATTTTGTACAGAATTTTTAAATACTGAAGGGGTACCCAAAAGCGTATTTTATCAAGGGAGTTTTGCTAATATCTCTTCTTTGGCAGCCTAGGTAAAATGAAAAGACTGGCCTGAAGCTTTCTAAATCATTGGGCTTTCTCAGTTCATTCATGAACACATCCGAGAAATTCTGGGCATAAATATAACATTTCCATGCATGAAACAATGTATTGTCTTGAAGCTGGTACAGTCATCTGCAACTGAGGCAGTCTGAATTTAAATCACTATAAACAGAGAGGGAACTGTGATCCAACTACTGTGGTTGCAGCAAACTTACACTTACCAGACTTGTAAGAGCATTTGTGGCTATGTAAGGTGGCAATCATTCCAACAATCCAGAATTAAGCACCTGTTTTACTGAGAAAGGCAGCTTTAAATTGACTGACTAGTTTACGAACAACCTGCTCTGAGAACATGTACTCAAATATTCATCTTTCTTTACATATTCATTTAAACTTATTTAACTCCATACCCTCAATGCATGCTGCATTTTGATGTAAAAGCTGGTCCTGCTGTGTTCATCACTCTAGAGATTGTATCCTTTGAAGTTCTAGAGCCCTGCAGAGACTTAGAATTATTTTCAAAGACTCCCAGAGCCTGAGATCTCCTGGTATGGAGGAGATCTCAGTGTTGTCCAAAGACCTGAGCATACTCTGGGTTACAGACATCTAGTTCTATTTCTTTTTCTGTTGTGATTTACTAAGTATCCTGGTGAGTCCTTGTCCTGACTTATCTAATGATTCAAAGTAATTGTCTTTATGAATTTACTCATTGGTTTCAGGTTTGTTTGAGGTTTCTTTGTGGTTACCTATAGCTTACTATTTAGCAAAAGAGGTTCCTAATATTCCTGTCCTTGTTTGGCGTAAGTCACAGCTTATAACGTTGTCCTACCCAATTCTGGAGACCTACAAAGAGATAAAGACAGTTACAGTCAGCCATCTCTTCTTGTGGAATGCCAGACCATGACAAAGATCCGTGGTTCCCATGGTTATATGAAAATGTGTAAACCTAGATCAACCAAAATGTGGGAGATTCTGGACTGGAACAATGTAATTTATAAAATTCCCAAGTTTTAATTTTCTACCATATTTCTTCACTTTGTGACACAGAGCTTATACCGTTTAGGAGTTGGATAGAATTGGCAGAGGTACTCTGCCCTCTGTGGTTCCCTTGATGGTGGTTAAGAAGTAGATGGAAAGGGGCAGGAATTAGAGATCTGTGAATGGGAGAAAAGACTGGAGTGGGATAAAAGAATGTCACAGAAATTCCACCGAATATTCCGAGCTGGAAGGGACCCACAATAGAGTCCAACTCTTAAGTGAATGGCCCATACAAGGATGTCCTCTGGTAATGCTGAGTTTGAGGAAACAGCTTTCAGAAAAGATGTTCTATCAATCCTCGCACACTTTCCTCTACTTCTGAATTTCCATAAGAAATTTCTTCACAGAAAAAGATAGAAACACTTCTATGAGAAGCAGACACCATCTAACTAAGAATATCAACTGAAATGAACATTCCCAGCTTTCTTACATATTAGTCAGGGATGACAACAGCATCTCAAGCCCTTCAGTACAAAAATCATTGTGATTTTATGCGTTTACTCTGCTTATACCAGAGACCTCCTCACCTGAACTGCAAAACATCACTTTCACCACAGATCTATTTTATAAATCAGACACTGGACAATAAAAGGTTCTTTTGTATTCCTTTTATTGCATCTTTCTGCATTCTCTAGTTCTTTGTATGAAGGCAATTTTGCCTACACTATGTACTTTGTCTACAATGAAGTGTCTTCTCCCATTCTTATGTTGGGCTGCAGAAGGCATTTAAATAGCCCCATTTCATTCACAAACAAAGAAAAGAAATAATAAACAGCAAGTGATTTATTTATATGGACAAAATGATTTGATGTTGTTCCTTGTTGACAGACTGATCTGGCCAGAATTACATTCTATTGATAAAACTGTGAAGGAATGCCATTCATCGACTACATGAAGTTAAGGGATTGGGGAAAATGAATTTGTCCATAGAATTTTCTTTCCCAAGCTGTCAGATGTTTCTGGAGATTTGAACAGCCTTGTGCTCACAGTTGCATTCACATCTATTTTATCTTTATTTATTTAACCATTTTGTCTTTACCGGCAGACATTTCTATAAATATAACAAAATTTGAACAGTCTGTTTTAGCAGTTAGCTACCAAGATCTAATATTTGAGACTTTTATATTGGTGGGTCTCCAGAATATTTTGTACTTTCCCTGTAAATAAATAAGTAAATCCCTAGAGAACACAGAAGTGGTTTTTTGAAAATTTTAAAGATTTCTTTTTTTCGTACACCAAGAATACACAGTTTAAAGACTTATGACCAGCTGCTTCTACAAAAGATTGTCTCCATGCATACTACAATTCTCCATGTCCTGTGTGATTCTTATAGCTACTTTGCTGTCCTGAAAACAAACTGAGAGGCAAAAGACCTCCTCACACAGAACAAGAAGCATAAATGCGTTTCAAGAAGGTGGGAAACTCAAACAAGACTTAGTATATGAAATCATCCATTACACCTATTTTTTCCTTTTCTCTGTTTCTCTCTTGGGCTCTGTTCATGATCCTTCAGTAAAACATTTAGTCTCACAAACACACACACTCAGGGACCTGTCATTTTTAAATAAGGGGCCCATAGGGAAAGGAAAGTAGTTTTAATTTAGAACTGTCTTAACCAGAATTAAACCAAGCTTTAGATCCCATGTGGTGGTATAAGTTTGACATTTGCTTCTTGCTTTTTTCCAAGCTAGCGAGCACAAATGTGCTTCCTCTATAAAGTAACAGAAAAGCTAAGATTGAATGTAATTAAAATAAAATACAACAATATTAAAATAATATTAAAGGAAGGAAATGTAGTGCATAAACTAGTCATTAACCCCGGCATCCTCAATAGATTTAAATTTGAGTAACTGCTGGTTGATTTGCCTACTTATAATTCCCACTCTAGTTTTAGCTGGATATTATATTCTTTTTCATTCATTAAAGCTCTGCAGCTGCTTCCCACTCCAGTGAGGGGTGCACTGTCGTGCCGAAGGGAATGATTCCTAGACAGAAAGAAGTTTTCAGTCCTTTGGGAATTTCTACAATGATTCCAAAGGGGCCTAGGATTTTTACCCATAGGCTCATATCTATGCTATAGATCAGCCTGGTATATTGCATCTAAATTCTCCTGAATCCTAATGAAGTCAGTTAAGTGAAATATTAGTGTAAATAAGTGCACAATCAGAATACCCTGAAGCTGGGTCTTTTATAGCTATGACCCAAATTTGGATCCTGACACTGCATTACTGGCCTTTCCTCTCCCTCTCCACCGTGTGTGTATACATAGATGTATATACGTGTATGTACATATAGCCTAGTAAGACATAATAAAATGTTTTAGGATGAAAGGTTCTGGATAACATGGAGTCATAAGACGTTATTTATGCAGTTTCCTTGGAGGAAGATTAATTGGGCTGAGGTATGTACACTAATGCATGAGTCAGCTGTGGTATCATCACTGCAGATACATGGCTGATTCAGATGATTTAAAACACACAGCCATACTACAAAGCAGCTCAGGACAGGAAGTTAAGAATGATTTCAAAGCCAGCAGATACTGCAGAAGAAATCTGAGCTGGTAGAATATAATTACACCAGTCAGCATGTTGTCCAGGCAAGTGAATGAATATTCTCTTTTCTGTGTGAGAGCCAGAGGCTTCTTTCAAATATCCATAACTCCAAGTTTAGACATGATTATGAGGATACTTTGGATTTAATATTGATTTAGAGAGCACAAGATATTGGATAGAGTCCTGCAATGTAAATCTTAGGACCTGACAATCCCAGTGAAGGCTCTAGTCACCTGAATGAGTTCTGAAACCTAGTCCTGCAGCTGCCCCCCTGCTCTGTAGGCTGTGCACCACCAATTATGGCACTTGACACAGTTACAACACTTATAGAAATCTGTCTGTAGCCCACCAACCTCCAGAAGCTCAAGGACAGGGGCCCATAAGATCTGTATGAAGTATCTCAATCACTTATCATAAAAACTGTACAGTGTGATGGACAAGGCAGACAAAGAAATTTTACCCCCTACCTTGGAGAAGGGACCATGCAGAACTGTCAGAGGTCCAGAAACGTGGTTATGGATTCACCAGCCACTGGTAGAGCAGAGACAAAACCTGTGGCTCCAGAGTTCCCGGTGGTTTAGTCATAAAAGCACCCTTCCCTGACATAATGGAGAAGCACATATAATGAATTAAGTGAAAAACCTATCATGAATCTACAGTTTGAAGACAGGAGAATCCACCATGGGAGAGGGAGGGGTCAGAGTTACAGGAAGGGGTGCAAAGTGTATAATGGAGGTCAAAGACCAGAGCGAGGATCCAGCCCTCTCAGCTACTTATCTATAAAGTTGTTGCATCCTTTTTATTTATTCCTTGAGTTAACCAGAAGGCACGGGTGCTCTTCTCTCCTCCCATCACACACCTTGCTGCCAGCCCCTTCTTGCTCCATTTCATGCCCAATCAATATTATTTGACAACATACAGGTCAGCAATGATGGCAGTTATATCAGCAGCATGGAAATTACAAAAGAAACTACTGTTTGTCTTGAAATTAAGGGCTACTGAAATCAATAGTACATTTGAAAATTGATATCGATCACTCTCTGTGTGTGTGTTTGTATGTGTGTGCGTGTATTTGCATGTTTATGTCCAGGAAGAATTTTGGGGGTTAACTCCTCTTTCAGCTAATTTCAGCTAACAAAATTTCTGTTTGTTTTTGGCAAAGCCAATGAAATTAGCCTAAAAATTATACACATGTGAATATTTTTGAAGCCATTGAAAGGAGAACAATATTGACATCTCATAATTGGATTTCCCCACTTATAGTGGTAACAGCCACTGGTTTTGTGATTATTTTCCAGGGTTTGGATGTTGGTTTATTGTTTTTTGAGGTTTGCTCTGGGTTTTGTTTTATTTATTTAAAGGTTTCTATTCAAGTCATATCAAGGAGAGGGGAGGAATAATGTCTGCAAATGCCATTTGGATCAAACAAGCCAAGAATAGTAATAGTTATTGTTTGGCATGTTTGAGAGCTATTGTGTGACAAATAGATTTGGAGTCATCATTTGTTTAAAAAGGCAGTAAATGAAACTTTATGAGATAGGGACAGAGTAACGACACAAAATTACCCATCCAGAACTCCTGATGGTGATCAGTAAAATGAAATAGATTAACTGTTTGTTTTTCCCCTCTCCAAGACACCAAGAAAATAAGATGCAATCAAAAATATTTGTTATCCTTGACCCACAGTGAACCAAAAAATTGCATAGTAGTGGCTCATGACAGCAGAGTTTGATGGCTAATGACTGGATAACCAGAAACAGATGAGAACATAACAAAAGGCCAACCAAGTATTGTCACAGTAACAACGAGGGTTTTTTGATGAGAAAAATTATACTGGTGTGAAGTATGACTGTTTTCTTCTGTTATATGCTAATCCTATGCTCCATGATTTCTTCTAACTACCTGAAAGGACAAGGTAAATGTTTTCTCTTCATCTTTTTCTTCACCTTTTTATAATGAATAATTTAGTTTGTTCACCTTTTCTGAACTTCAGCTACAAACTAAGTGAGAGCATTTTTATGAAACTCATGAATGGTGCTGAAGAACCTTTGATTGTTTTATGAGATGGGTGTCAAACTCAGGGCTGGATCTGGGGACATGAACCTTTCCCCAAGACTTTTTTTCCTAATTAGAGAAAGGAAACTGAATAAAGGAAGAGTTTTAGAAGTCCTTGAAGAGGACTTGGTCTGTCTCAATTTCTTCCATCACTGAAAATTGAAAGATAATGTAGAACATGAGGCTCATACAATGTCTTGTGCATCACATTGTTTGAAATTATAAAGCTTTCCACAGAGAGTGGGCAAAAAGTCTGTACTTTCACTGGCAGGTCAAACACTGCAATCACTGTCGTGCAAAGGATATGAAGACAGACTCTTTACAGGGGAGATTATGGCAAATCAAGATAATTACCTTCATGTTTCCTTAGTTTGTCTTTTTGCTTAATTTCTCTGCTCTGCTTCTATCAATTTTCACTGCATGGAATTTCCAAAACTCAGTTATTTTTCCTGGAATTTCCACAAATGCTATTCTCTAGCTGTTATGTAAAGCTAACTCTCAAATCCACACAAAATAAATAAATAATTAAATGCTAAACCAAACAAACAAAGAAAAATCTACATTTCATCGTTATTACTCGTACAATTGATCTGTTAAACCTGGCTTGAGAGAAATGTGTCTACTTACATTTTAATTATCAAAACAATTCTTCACACAGATGTTGTAAATACTGTTATTTATTGATTACATGGCATGTGTCACCAGCCTGGAAGCACTTTCCCCTGAATTATAAACTACTTGGCAAAATTTTGATCCCTCTTACACCACCTTGATGTTACAGATCCCCAGATGGAAGACACTATAAAAAGAGTGCTAAGTTTGAAGAATATTCGTTTGAACATTGACAGACAGCAAGAAGACTCTTTTCCAGGCCGTGGGCCAAACTGTGCTATGAAACTCACTGTTCCAAGCCTAGTGTAACTCCCCTGAGTCATCACCACTCTCAATATTTCGAGCCTCAAGTTCTTCCCTGTAGGTCTATCTGCTCCTTAGCCTAATGAATCCTTTTCTAGCTTTTCTTTGCCTTCCTCGATAATCCCAAATCCTCATCCTTTCTCTTCAGGTTAAAATAAAACCATGTGAAGTTTTCCTTAATTTGAACAAATATCCATTTCCCTCAAAATTAGATCCCCATTTAATTATAATTGTAATAATTTCAGTTCACCAAAGTTGCTGCAAATATTTTAATTTTTGCCAATAAGAAATTGGCCCATAAATAAATGTAATGATCGTGAAAATATATTTTACTGAAAACCCAAGAAAGTTGTCTTTCAGTAGTCTACTTCAAATGTGCTGCATTGACCTGCTTCATTCAGCAATTCACAGTTTCCATCTTTTTCTACTTCTGTATAGTTTTTCTACAAAACAACTTTGTTCATCTTGAAGCTACATGTTTATTCTAAACTTTCTCCTGAAAGCCAAGTGGACATTCTTAAAGTCTGCTTTTTAGTTAAATGGTAATTGAAATGAGAAGACACATCAGTCTTGGAGATCTAGAATACGAAGTAAGAGGAGATAAATTCTAACAAAAGCTTACATGGCAGCAGGAGTTAAAAAACTTTTTTTTCCTTCTTATTCTACCTTTTTTTTTTTTTAAGGAAATCAAGGAATCTTTTTATCTTGGAACAGGAGGCCACAATATTCAAGCTTTTTCCTTTCAAATTTCTGACCTAGCAGATTTAGGAATGTGGGTCTCCCAATGTGATTAGGAACAGATTGCTCTACTCTAGCACTTATAGACTAAAAAGTCAACCTCTACCCTGACATAGCTCTCCAAGTCCTCCTGGTTGTCACTGTGAAACAACAAGTTCTTCTTTTTTGCTGTCCTCCCTTTGGAGCATAAAATGGTGGCAGGGATCTCCCCAAATGGGAAAACAGCTGAGAATTGATATCCACATTATCATCAAGCTGGGCCAGAGCTGTTAAATAAATCCCACATCTCAGGCTTTCTGTGACATACAGCAAGGGAATTCTGTCTTTTGGATTTGCAATTGTAACTTATGACAGAGACGTTTTCCTGCCATATCCTGAAGAAATATACTTTCCCTAATAGGAGATATAACCTACTTACATAAATTTCATATATATTGCTTATGGTTTTTAATGTCAGTAAAAATTAGTGTTACATTACTGTTCATTATGACACATTTTATTTAATATTGTATCCCAAACAGTGAATTGGGGAAGTCTAATCACCGTAAAAAGTATACCTAAATGAAATCTGGAAAAATAAAAAAGGAAGATTGAGCCAGGTAATGGAGGCAGTCTAGGAGGTTTTGGTAGATTGATATTTTTTATTATTATGATTTTATTTTATTTTATTTTAGCTTGAAGAATTCAAGCTATAGAAAAATAATAGAACATAATCCAACTTCCAAATAATAACAATAATGATAAAAATAAAAACTATGTGGGAGAAGTGGAGAACAAAACTGTTCAGCAGAAATGAGCGAGCAGCAGATTGGAAGTATGAACAAACCTGTCCAATGTCATAGCATGCCAATTTCTTGAAGATGACAGATGGTAGAATTTTCTTTTACTGCACTCTACAGAAATACACAATAAAGCAAAATGCACCTCCTTCCTCTCCATCCTGTAGCAGGTCATTACTAGATTTCTTGAGACTTTACACAGATCCTCCCTTGGTTTTCCTTGACTTATTTTATTTTGCATCATTTATCTTATTTTCTGTATTTTCTTTTTCTTCTCCTTCTTTTAGTGCCAGAATGTTCATGTTTTAATTCTGTTCCCTAATATTATATATATATATATATATTCAAAAAAAGATGTTGTGGATTTACCTGGGACCACTTTTTTTCAAACTACACACACACAATTGCTGCAAGTTGAGAGA
>VYXB01001551.1:629461-684826 GCA_013397135.1 Pachyramphus minor | reverse complement strand
AGTCTTAAATAGACCTCTTCTTGTGAGTTCACCCAGGACAACAGATCTTCCATAACTCTGCTGTCCTTTAGGATCACAAATAAGCTGCACTAACATGGATCCCTCACTGGGGCTACAAGTCCTACTTGAGGCAACTTGCTCCAGCGTAGGTTTCTCTCTCTGTGGACCATATTCTCTAGCAGGACTCTGCTTCATCTCAGGCCTCTCACAAGGGACCACAGACTCTGTATGCTCTTGTCTTATCCAGCCCAGGCTCCTTCATGAGCTGCAGGGGGGTTTCTGCACTACGGAAGCACCCATGGGAGTCAAACCCAGGGTCTCTTATTTATCAGTAATCTTCTACAAGTGGCAGGGGTTTTCAACTTTCAGTTTCCCCTACTGGAGAGAGAGAGGTGGGGGCTCCAGTGCTATACCTGCCTCCAGCCCAGGGAGGAGGG
This sequence comes from Pachyramphus minor, assembly GCA_013397135.1. Lineage (NCBI taxonomy): Eukaryota > Metazoa > Chordata > Aves > Passeriformes > Tyrannidae > Pachyramphus > Pachyramphus minor. Next base: position 684,389 of record VYXB01001551.1, on the reverse strand, counting down.
AGAGGGGGCCTGGACCCCTACTTCAGGGACCTGCTGCTTCCCTCCTATTTCACGGCTGCTAAATTTCTTCTGTGCAATCCACCTTCTCTTCCATTTTCTTAAATATGTCGTGAGCAGGGGCTTTACTAAAACTTTTGATTGGCTTCGCTCCGGAAATCCACCTGGACCTGACTATTTCAGCCCAGGGGTACTGCTAAACCCACTACAAAAGATTAGCCTTTTAATGAAAATTTTCATCAAAATGGTGAACATCAACATCTTTGGGAAATTGTTTTAATTTTTAATGTGGTCCATTCTTATATTTTCTTATTCCAGAGGCTACAGATTCTCTTTGGCAATAACTACCTTAGTGACACGCCCACATTAACAATCTTTTATTATTTTTCTTCTCAGTTGGCCTTACACACATGCATTTAATAAAACTCACCTGTGTGGTGATGCTCTTTCACCGACCATCACACAGCTCCCCTGAAGGGACAGATAGGGAATGGATACATTAATGAGAAACACTGTCTGGGAACATTCACAGACACTAGAAGATGATTATTGATACTACTAAATAGAACAATTCCAGATATGGTTTAGGCTTATGACAGTTATAAGCCTTCAAAGCTATTCCTTGGCATGATTTTGGCAAACGATATAGGTCCAAGACTGTTCTTAGTAGGCAGTCGAAATCCTGTTTTAAAAGCTAAGAAATTGCTATAGTGTGGATGAGAGCCATTCAGTGACATTCATTCAGTAAGGAATGGACCAACAAGTGTTTAATTTACCTCTAATGACATTTTCTAAAAAGAGTTCTGGAGCACGTCCACACAGAACACTGTGGGATATACCCACAAATGCACTGAGGTGAGAACGGAGAATGAGGGAACAATCACATGTATGTTCAGAACCAGTTCATATCCTCAAATGAGTGATACTGATTGTATTGACTGGAAAACACACTTTCATTTTGCTCTTCATGCTCTTTCTCAATTTTGTCTATTTTCTACCTTCAAAAAGTAAGATTTTCAGGTCAGGGACTATTTTTCACTGTGTTTATGACTAACTCTTAGCACAAAACGCCATATCTCTATCGTAGCTAAGGGAGTTATGACAATTCTCGTTAACCTACAGACCCACAACTTGACATCTCATTGCCAAAACCACGCAATTATTAATACAAATAAAACAATCTTTCTGAAGATATTTATGGAAAGGCCTATATTAATACTCATCTTCTTGTTCTTCATCTTGTTTAGCAAGAAAACACCATCCTTCTCAAAAATGTTTGCTAGATTTTACTCCATGGCTAATTTGAAGAGCTTTATAACTCATTCTAATAACAAAACAGCTCTTCAAGATGGATTGCCAGCTCCTTCTTTCTGTGAAATAACAAAAACCTAACAAAAATGCAGAGGAAAAGGGGACAGATAACACTTTTGCTGAAGGATTTCTAAGAAAATAATCCTGGTAAACTAGTTTTGGGAGAATGAATGAAGCATAGTGGTACAACAAACACATTAAAAAGTTGCCACACAAACAGAGATATATTTTATTTGTTTGTTTCTCTCCTTCTGGTGTCATCCGTGGCCTGTCCGTAGGCAAAGAGACTGACACTTGTAATATCCTCCCTCTCAAGCCGCCTGTCGGCTGGGAAATAATGAAGGGAATTGAGCTTGTTTCAGCAGAGATCAGGATTTCTAATGGGAAACTGGTGATGGAGATTGTCTGAGTGCTTGTGCCCTGAGCATGGACGAGTTAGTCAATGTCAAAACATAACCCATCACTCAGGGAATGAGGTATAAGCATGTTTGTCTCCACAGCTGCATGCTGTGTTGGGAAAACTCCATCAGGGGCTATGCTTTTGTAATTATTATTTACTTTTAAAGGCAGCATTTTCTTGTGTAAATGTTCAGTGGCACAAAACATCATGCTAGGTGTAGAAGTCTTTGTCACCATTTTGATATGTGAGCGTTATACAGGAGCCCTATAGGGACATTTTTTCTTTTCTGCATATTATTTGTGCAATGCGTAGTGATTTTTGTTAACACAAGTTGTGGTCAGCTGGAGGTTTGCTATTAGCCTTAAAAAAAAAAAAAGGATAGATTAAGCTACTGCTAAAAAGTTGAAATTCTATATAAAATAAACATGATGACACATTATTTCTCTTTCCCTGGGCTGCTTTTTCTGCTGAGACTGAAAGTTGTTTGGAACCAGAATCGCTACTTCTTATGAGTTTGTACAGTGTCAGCAAGTGGGGCTTTAATCTGACCTGTAGACTTCAAATTCTGGTGTAATATATGTAAGTACATGGTTTGTAATATATCATTGGTCATTACTGAGAAAAAGAGATAGACAATCTTCTCTTGCAAATGGCTTAAGTAGTTGATCCTGCCTTGGGGAAAGAACTATATGGATTATGCACCCTCTTAAGACCCTTTTCAGTACTGTTTTTCTGTGATTGCATCTAATACATACTCTGGCCATTAAGACATTTGGAACCTAAAGTAAGACTTCTCCTTTAGAATAAAGGGAAGAGGGGATAAGTCCACATGAAAAACAAAACAAACTAAAAGAAACCAAATCTTTGTTTCTGAATTGGTTTAATTTAAAAAAAAAAAAAAAAAAGTTCCTGAGTCAGATACTGTTCAGAAGCAGCCTTTTGTACTCGTGGATTGGATCTGTTTCCAATTGTACATCTGTTGTTCTTTATTCCACTGAATATATTTCAGATATAAAAATCACTTGCTGTGCACCTGGGTAGGGAGGTACGTGTCAGAAAGGGGAAACATGCTTATATTTTGAAGGGAGTAGTAGTACCTAAAAGCTTCTATAAGTCACTAATGCCACTGCCATAGTTACAGAGATTATTCTGTCTGTGTCCTCTCAGTGGTTTCCTCATGTGCTTTGCTTAGGTGTACTGCAAGTGTTCTATGGTTTCCAGGTGGCATTTCTCCAGTTTTACACCAACCTGAAGGCATAATTGATCTGCAGATCAAAAAAACCCGAAAGGTTGATCTGCAGCAACCACCTATTGCTTTCCAGTTTTGTGTGAAGACCAATACATTTGCTTTTAAATTATCTAATAAGAATTATATATTGATGAAGTGACATCTGCTTAACAAGTAGAAGGGAGAATTAGAACAATAAATATAAAAACTTAAAAGTTTGTCTAGATTTGCTTAACCTCTTATTTCACCACTTAGATGAGTTAGAGGCTTCTCTTTCTAAGTTATAGGAGAAAAAGAATTGTCCTTCTCTACTCTGCAAGAAAATAAGGAGATGTGGTGGGTCAATCATCCAGAGAGCATGTTCCTTCCTAAATATCAAACTCCCTGAGAATAATTTTTCTCAAAGAGCCATCCTCCATGTCTGAGCTTTCACTACCCCAGAATCACAAAATGGGTCAGGTTGGAAGGGACAAGAGTGGGTTCATCTGGTCCAACCTCCCTGCTCAAACAGGGCCATCCTAGAGCACATGGCACAGGATTGTATCCAAAGAGTTCTTGATTATCTTCAGTGAGGGAAATTCCACAAACTCTCTGAGGAATCTGTTCCTATGCTTGGAACTGATTTCCTTGCACACAGGAAAGAAGTTCTTCCTCATATTCAGGTGGAACTTCCGGTGCATCAGTTTCGGCCTGTTGCCTCTTGTCCTATTGCTGAGCAGTCTGAGTCTGTCCTCTTGGCAGTCTTCCCCCTTTCAGATATGGATAGAGTCTTCTTGAGACTGAACTTGCCCAGCTCTCTCAGCCTTTCCTAGTAAGAGAAATGGTCCAGTCACTTAACAACCTTTGTAGCTATTCACTGCATCTCCCCCAGGAGTTTCTCTTATACTAAGCCCAGAACTGGGCACATCTCTCCAGATAGGGCCTCACTACGCCCTGTATAACATCAGAAGTCTTGGTTGCAAGTCCAAGAGGTAAAATTTTCTTTTTTACTGGGACAGTCTGTTGTGCTGGTCAGACCATTGGATGACCTTGCACCATCTTGGGTCATTACTCTGAGCTGTTTGGTGTCTGAACTCAGCCTCTCCTACTGATTCTGCATCTGCAGATAAAGCATCTCTCTTATCTCAGCTTTAGCTCAGAAAACTTGCATAAGAGTGCCCACTATGAGCTATGGTTATACATTCAGAACACCCTCCTCTTTGTGACCAGACACTTCTCTGTCCTTCAGAAGAGAAAAAGGACATGTCCTACAGAAATTTAAAGTATACCTCATGAAATTATCATATGCTAATTGACCTCTTCAGATACTGATCTACACTCTGGATTATTACAAAATCTACAACACTTTTTTTATCAAAGCCCTCCAGTGTAACCTTTGGAGTAAGAAGTCCAGAAATGTATGAGGTCTTTATATTTATTTGTGTTTCATGTCCATTTAGCAGATGCTCTTACTAAGTACAATTCCTCACTCTCAGGGACTTCTCACTGCACAGGGTCTGAAAGTTCAACCACAACCCCTATAGAATAAGACTTGCATCCTCTTCTGTCCTTTTTAAATTGCAGGAAACTCTCTCATCCTTCATTTAATAATAAATAATTGCAATAATTAGTATTATTAATAATGCAGGATCTCAGAGGGCATAAGCAATGGTAAAACAGAGCGTCCAAAAGATTTCTGTGAGCATAGAAATGCCCCCCCAAGGAAATAAAGTAATCAAAGGGAAATATCTTGAAGCCAAGATATTTGGCTTCTCCCAACTTTGGGAGAAATGTGGTGTTTCTAATGTTTTAGTGCTCTATGGAGCAACAAAAAATATTCCCATTAATTATTATAATTGTTGATTATTTGTTAGGCACCAAAACTACATTGAGGGTAATGAATGATTTTTAATTTTCAAAGCCTTAGTGAAAAGAATTTGCTGGATTTCAGTCAGTCTTAGACTGAAGAGGTCGCAGAGCACAAACACAGCATAGGGAACACTTCTTTCCACAATGCTATCTATAAACTGTAGACCAAATAAGACTGAGCAATTAATTTTCTCCTTTTTTGTTGCCTGCCAGGAATACTTCAGCATGGAACTCATTCTGTCTGGAATATCAGTGTCCAGACTATTTTGAGCATCTGAGTATAATTGGTAAATTTTGGGCATCTATTCCATGAATAGATGTGTTCCATCCAGTATAAGCAGGTATGAAATTCTACTTTCAAGGTCAAACCAAGAATTTTTGGAAAACATCCCAGAAGAAAACTACCTTGCTAGTTCAGAGATTATGCAGAATTTCACGTTCATGTAGATTTAACAGAGATACTACATGCTACCAAGGGATTATCACAGATTATTTCCAGTTTCATGAAGACATGGAAAGACAGGGAAAGACCCTGAGTACATCTTGGAGTTTAAGATAACACTGGCAGAAAGGACAAGAGAGGGAACAAACTTCTGGACCGTGGTGAGGAACACAAGTGTGTTGCTCTTCCTGTTGGACTAGTCCCCATCATGGCTCACAAATCAAGGCTGGAATTTGGAAAACTCCACAGCAAATGAATCTCCTATCTTTTCAGGCAAATAATCCAATTTCATATGCACTTCTTGAATTGCCTCCCAAACTCCTCTGAAGAACATAAGGAGAGCATTTTCATATGCAAACGTGATTTTTCTTTTCGTTGATGAACAGTGCCCTTTAGTACCCCAGCCCCTTCATTCTTTGACCTCATGCTGCATCCATGGATCTTAACCCCATGCTGCTTCTCCCCTCCTCTGATCTCTTAGGAAGAGGGTTTTTTGCAGTAGAAACTCCTATTTCAGCTGGCAAAGTGGTAACACTGGGCCTGATTGTCAGCCTTTCTGGGCTGGTGAGGTTTTTATGAAATTAGACATATTTGTCTTGATGTTTAGTAGAGAGCATGAAATTCAAATCTGTGTGTTTGGCATTCCACAGGCCAGCGCTTTAATATTCAATGACATAACTTCATTGCAGTTTTGACAACACTATATAGGAGTTGTGCTTACCATTGAAAATTAAAGCCACTGAAAGAGTTGACAACAGCAGAATTGTGAATGCTTCCAGGCTCCTGAAGTGATTGTTATTCCAGTTTGTCTAGAAGTGCTTATTGTGTTTGTAATACCGTCAGTTCCACTTAAGGGCTACTTGAAGTCAATGCAATACGGGTAAGTATTACAGAAATCTTTCTTTCTTCCTGAACATTTATAACTCTGTGGCTCATTTGCATTTTCATTTGCCCATATGTTTATTGATTAGATTTTTTTTTTTGCATAAAGTCTTATCCAGGGTTAGTGTTTATATCTGTCTGTCCTATCTACCAAGATTCTTATCTGGTCCTTGTCTCTATCATATTTTAGCACCTCAGAATCACTCACAGGCTTTTATCTTCAGCTCTGAGGGAGGGAAGTGCTGTCTGTGTTCCAGAAATTGGAGATTTGTATGCAAGCCCACGAATTATGGAAACTCTCTATTCTAATTTCCTGTACATGATAGTTACACAGACTGCTCTTGCTATGGTTTCTGCAGTGAAAAGGGATTGTGTACTGAGCATCCAACCTCTGTTCAAAAAGCAATAGAAATTGAAACCATTATAAAAATCAACCTCCAAATCATAATAATTTCAAAGTAATGCAACTATAGAGCTACAAAATTGATATGCATAAAAGTCAGGGAATTAAAAATTTTTCTTTTCTCAGTGGCTTTAACATGCACATTACAAAGCAAAATTGTTTGTTCAGATTTACTCTGCTGATCTCATTTCATCATATTGTATCTTGTAAGATCTCTGATATGCAGAGCCAAACTTAAATTTGTTTTTAACCAACTTGAGGAATGTAAAATACCTCGCCTTATCTCCATTGCAACTTTCAGTTCAACACGGAGTTTTGCTGACCGAGCTTATTCTCAGGAATGGCATTAAGACTCAACTCATGATCCTTTGAGTCACACAAGCCCAAATCTTTCTTAGAAATTAATCTGAAACACAATTTTCTTATTTTCATTAGCTCCTCCCCCTGCAGACCTGGAGACCCTCAAGGGCACTGGTCAAATGCCATTGAATATGACAGCTAATCAGATTGTTCTATTAGGCAAGGTGGAGCTTTCAGTTGGCTTGCACATATTCTGGCTCCTGATTTTGAATGTTAAAGTTTTCACTAACTTAATTTAAACCCTTTCAAATTCAGTGAAAATTTTCCCTTCATTTCATGTGGTATGGTACTCTGCCTGACTTTGTTGCAATAATAGAAACATTTAAACAGTGAAATAAAAGAAATAAGTAATGAATATCCACACCAACAAGGAAAAGTTACTCTTACCCATAAAATTTGTGAAATACATTAAAATAAATTTATATGAACCAAATTCTGCTTTCGCTGTCAGTACGACAGGAATGTAGAGAGCTTCTGTTCACAAAATGTAGGTATTACACCAGAAATTTGTTTTCATTATATATTGAATTAAAACAGAATTAGGTTTCCTTTTCCTGATCCTCATATTACAAGGCTGGGAGATCCAAGTTCTGCACATCAATTAAAATTAGCTTTTTTTAAACTAAGAATGGTCTTTCCCTTTCCATCCCACACTTATTCACTGCTAATTTACCTCCAGACACTCTTGAGTCCACAATATCTTTTAACCTAATAATTTCTTCTTCCTCCTTGATGCTTATTTCCCTTTCTCTGCACTCCCAGGCATTCCAGAAAGCATCTAGATTTCTTCTCATCCTCCAAGTCCTTCTTGAAGTCTTTTTTGGTTATACAGATATGCGAGTTTTGGGGTGGATTTCATATCACTAGTGATCTATTTTGTGCAAATCACTCAACCACTGATGATATCAATTTAAGAAACACCAAGTACAATGGTGGATTCAACCCAGGTTGGCAGCACTGCCCAAGATAGAACCCACAGATCACTGCACACATCCCTCTACTGAGTTCTGGCAGAACCTAGGTGAGCCATCTTAGATATATCATTTAAATGTAAAAAGCCTAGGTGAAAATCTGCCCTGTTCTCCCTGCAGACCACAGATACTTGTACATCCATTTCCATTAATTGGCTGTATTTGGATGTTCCCTATGAACAAAAGTAGATAATGCATAACAGAGGAACAGGGGACCCATTCTTCTGGCTCAGAACAAGAGTTGATGGTACAGTGTCCTGTCTCCCAGGACAAGAAGCTTGCCTGCCCCAAACAAAAATCATAGGCATCAACACAGACAGAAAATAATAACAAATAAAAAGGCAGGAAAACAAATAAAGCCCCAAACTCAAACAATCATAAAAAAGGCTTTTACAGATTACTGAATGACTTGCCCCCAGCACTATTCCTTTTTAAAGCCTTAAAGATGGTCATTGGTAAATACTTACTATAATTCTTTGTATTCATCTTATCCAAGTATCTTTTTTATCCTTTGAGTAATGACATCCTCTAGGAGAAACAGGCTATCTAGCCTTTTGGCCTTAATATTTCCATTTTTTGCTATTTCTAGGCCTCTTATTCCTCTGCTTAAGAAGCTACTATCTTGTTACTTGCTGCAGATGATCTCCATGCCAAGATTTTGCTTTCCCAAACATTGAATTATTTGTGCACAAGCAAAGCATCTGAAATGGTCTTTAGGCATGAAAAGCACTTGCAATTCCCCAGCCACAGATAACTCAAACCATGAGATTTTAAAGCATTTTGTGAAGGAAAAATAAACCCCAAACTGTTCAGCTCAGAAAGTGAGATGCATTTCAGCCTAGAGAAATCTTCCACGTGCCCAAAAGTTTTTAAACTGCTAAAGGTGCTAAGGCTACCCTGTAAGGGTCTTATTCAGAGTTTAACCAGACAATGCTCTCGTGAGAGGCACTGGAACTCTCTGCAGCAAATGATCAAGTTCAGAGCAGCTGGACATTTCTGGGCTTACTGCTTGTGAATGTCCCTCTGCAGACTTCAAAAGCCTGGAAGCCTCAGAAACCTTGTGTTTTCAATCAATTTCTTTCCAAAAACATTTTAACAGAACGTGGACACTATTTTCCCGTGTTGATGTAAGAGTTGCTCACATGGCTTCCACTTTCTTCTTCTCTGTCAATCTCTTCCCAGTGGTTCTACTGAATTATTTTAAATTCTCCTGATAAAAGCCTGTGAAAATTCACTCCACATGTTGAGAGGTTTTTTTTTTCCCTGTTCAGAGACACAAAATAGTTATAGTGTAGAAAAAGGATTCAGGCTCACACTTGGAGTGCTGGTCTGATTCCGGGCTCCCCAGTTCAGAGGTCTGGGCATACTGGAAAAAGTCTAGCAAAGACTCATAATGATGATGAGGGATCTGGAGCACTTGGCATATGAAAAGAAGCAGAGAGAGCTGGAACTGTTCATCCAGGAGGGGGGAATGCTCACAGAAATCTTATATCAGTGTGCATAAATACTTCAGGACAGACAGGAAAGAAGTCCCAGTAAACAGGACAAGAGGCAATGGGCATGAATCAAAACACAGGAAATTCTATTCAACTTAAACGAATGCAAGAAACTTTTAAACTGTGAGAGTGGTCAAACACTGCAACAAGTTATCCAGAGAGGTTAGAGGATCTCCATTCTTGAACATGCTGGAATCACAAATGGACATGACCCTGAGCAGCCTGCTTAAGGTGAGATCCTGTTATGATGGGGGAAGGAGTAGAGGAACACCAAAGGCACCCCACAATCTCATCTGTTCTGTGACTTTATGATTGTTCCCTGCTTTGAACACCTAACACACACAGAGAGGAAATAGGTTTCAGTGTGCTTTTCTTTCCTGGCACCATGCTATTATTCCTCCTTAATGGTTGATTCTGTCCTTGGACCTTCATCTCTGTTCAGAAATATGGTGGATCCCAGCTAGCAAATACCAATTAGTTAGCTTTTTCGTAAGTGACTTTGCTGACAATTTTTCTTCCTCAAAATCATATTGTGAACACATCTTTCCTCATTTTTTTTTAAATTCTTCTTTAAATCAGCTTTAGATTCCACTAATATTATCAACAGTTTAGACTTAGTATTGTGTAGGACTTGATCCTATCTGCTGCCTTTAAGCCTGTGAGTCATTATGTCAGTATTAATGATTCCTTCTCATTAGTCCACATAAGGTATGCGAGATTTGGCTCAACTTAAAGATCTGAAATAAATCCTAAATGGTTCAGAAAAGTCCTATGAATTAGCAGAATATATTTCATGAGTAAAGGCTGAGTAAATGCTTAGTGAATATGAGAAGTCATCCAGGAACATCTGAACAGTCTTACAGTTTCAGACTGTTCTCACAGGAGCTACTTGTCATGAATTCTAGTCAGCAAGATTGCATTTGTATTTCATGTTGGTACATGCATGGTGCTTATCGAAGAAAAAGATCGCTCTTCTGACACCAATCTCCAAGGCTTTGGCTTCCTGTCCAAACACTGACATGTTGACAGATATAAAGCTCCCCATTTCTCAGGCAATATTGTTCTGATCATGATGGTTTTGACGAAATTCCATCTTTATCCCCAATCCATTTTATTTTTTATCATGGCGATCGCTTCCTAGTTTCCCTCAGATTACTTAGTAGCTCAACATCAATAGACAGTGGTACTAAAGGGAATACACTTTAGTGCTTGTACAAAGACCATCCATCATGGAGAGATGGATTTGGGTATTTTTATAGGATTCTCCTCCTTGGTTGGCTGAGTGCTGTTCTGCTGCTGTCTAACATGGGGGGATTATAGGTGTCTCTCTGTTGTACCTGCTGCTTTCATATTGCAAAGCAGGGGGGTTATTAATAGCGATTGTTTTCAGCTGGAGCTTTTAAAGCTTGTAATACCAAGACATGGGATTGAAAGTTATTAAATGAACTGCCAGCGCTGCAGCAGAGATGATAGTGTCTAGCTCTGGGCACTTTATTCCTCAGTTTCTTCTCTTTTTCCTGGGTAAGCAGACTTTATGTTGAAGGCTTTTTCACTGCAGTGCTCTCCTTGAGCAGATTGTTTTCTATACGTATGTTTCCAAACAATGCTAATCTTCCCTTAATTCCTTTTTTAACCTTTCACCATCCTTTATTTTCTGACAAATTATACCCTTTGTATCAGGCTCTTCATCATCTTCTAGTTCACTCAGCCTTTCTTGTACATGACAGCTTTCTAAGAGGGTTGTCACCCTGAACTTCTTGACTAAGGTTATTATCTGGAGATATTACTGAATCCTAGAACTTCTTGTCCGTTGCTTTCCTTTTTCCTCACATAAAGAACTCAGTACCAGGTTCTGCTGATGAACACAGGGAGAGAAATCTTTATTTATGCTACTTAGAAATGAGGTCTTGGGATGATAAAAGATAATGCCGAGAAAGTATCATCTCACCTACAGTTAAATTTAGGAATGCAAGAGAGAGAAAAGCACCACAACTCTGCAGTGCCCCTACACACAATGCTCTGTGCAGTTCTACTTTTCCTCATCTCTTAGAGCAAATAGGAGAACTGGAGAGGATACAGGAAAAAAAGGCAACAAGAAAGATCACTGGTATAAAATAGCATCCATGCATGAAACTCTGCAGCCTAAATAAAGACATGACTGAAAGACCATATGATAAGGGTCTATGAAAACAATGTTTACTGGATCCTTCAAAATAAGCTAAGGAATGAAATGAAACTGGCAGGTGGGAATTTAGAAAAATTCTAAACAAAATGAACAAAAGGAAGTACTTCTAGTAACTTCTTGCCATAAGATGTTAGGTATGTTAAATTCCTAGGGGTTCAAAAAAGAGAAAGAATAAGCTGAAAATATGTTGGGAGTTATTATGCCCAAAGGTACTGCCCTTGGACTGGGAACATCCTGAAACAAGAAGTCTTTAGGGAATACTTAGGAAAAATAACACTAGATGCTTGTGCTCTTCTCATGCAACATTTTCTCTCCCTATAGCTCTTCAGTGGAACTGGTCAGAAAAAGATGTTTAAAACTGAATTCCATCAGAAATCTTTTTTCAATAGAAATACTCTTTATATGTGCATATGCATGTTCATCTGTATGAAATACTGCTGAAAATTTTTGCTTGAAGTATCTCAGGAGAAACTTTAAGTATTACATTTTCTGTTCGAATATCTTAATGGCATATTTAAATTTAATATCTCAAAATGCAGTTGAACAAAGAAAATTACTTTATTTCTTATGGAATACACAAATGCACAGATAATGAGAATTATATTTTTTTAAAAAAGTTTTGACAGACTCGAAGGAGGTATGTTTATGTGTGTTTCTAGGGGGGCATTCTTAAAAGTTTTTTTCAGCTCTTGTATTGATATCATATGTCACTGTTTCTGCGCAATGACATTTTGTACACTAAAGACTTTACACTTGTTTCTGCATCAAAAAAGTATTATTACCATATAATCTTAGCAGGCAGAGATCATAAGGACCTCACATTATTAAAATATTCCATTTCTCTCCCAGGGTAGGATTATTATTGTCACTTACACTGTCTAGTGATTTTCTTCTATCTCCAGTTTTAAAAATCCAAGCAAATGAGTTTACTGAAAAAATAAAATAAAATAAAATAAGGCATAAAACTGCTTAAACTATTTTTATATAACTTTTTTCCTGCCTGAAAATGCCATTTAAGCAAAACAAAAATGTTTCTGGAATGTGCTAATTTTGATAAAATTCTCCATGGAAATTTTTCTAAGCAGTTCCAGGTGGTAGTCATAGCTGTGTTTACTGTGCTTCTGACATTTCCTTCTGCAAATATTCTCTTTCACGTGAAATTCCAATCTACATTTTGTTCTAAAATAAAACAAAAAAGCCAAAAAACCCAAATCAAAACAACAACAAAAAAAAACACCAAGCCCCCCACCCCCCTAAAAAAAAGATAAAAAATCCCCAAACCAACAAACCAACCAAAAAAAAACACCAAACCCACACACACACACAAAAGAAAGGAAAGTGTTTAAGACTTGGAATCTTTCTGAAAATTCCATTTCCTGGTGAGTTTTATATATCACTTAAAGAATAAAGGACATTTAATAATGCTTTTCTTTTTCTTGTTTATAAGGCATGAGNAGGGTAGGATTATTATTGTCACTTACACTGTCTAGTGATTTTCTTCTATCTCCAGTTTTAAAAATCCAAGCAAATGAGTTTACTGAAAAAATAAAATAAAATAAAATAAGGCATAAAACTGCTTAAACTATTTTTATATAACTTTTTTCCTGCCTGAAAATGCCATTTAAGCAAAACAAAAATGTTTCTGGAATGTGCTAATTTTGATAAAATTCTCCATGGAAATTTTTCTAAGCAGTTCCAGGTGGTAGTCATAGCTGTGTTTACTGTGCTTCTGACATTTCCTTCTGCAAATATTCTCTTTCACGTGAAATTCCAATCTACATTTTGTTCTAAAATAAAACAAAAAAGCCAAAAAACCCAAATCAAAACAACAACAAAAAAAAACACCAAGCCCCCCACCCCCCTAAAAAAAAGATAAAAAATCCCCAAACCAACAAACCAACCAAAAAAAAACACCAAACCCACACACACACACAAAAGAAAGGAAAGTGTTTAAGACTTGGAATCTTTCTGAAAATTCCATTTCCTGGTGAGTTTTATATATCACTTAAAGAATAAAGGACATTTAATAATGCTTTTCTTTTTCTTGTTTATAAGGCATGAGGTGAACTGTTTATAAGATGAGATGAACTGTTTAACTGGTACAAATATAGCATGTCCACCCATGAAAATTCCTTTCCAAAGGGTTTCATTCTCCCTATCGTTGCCAGCTCTGTAAAGAAAATAAAGCTTTTTTTATTTGTATTTATTATTTTTGAGTTTATTCTTTCTAAATGAATCCATTTCACCTGTGCCTCTCCTACAGTTTGCCATGCTGTGGACCACATTTGCTGGAACTGTGGACTTGTGATGAGTCAGACGAGAGCCTCAGGTTAGAAGACATTGCTTGAAGAGGTTCCCAGGCAACACTCAAGCATCACTTTGACCTCTGATCTTTGAGAAGAAATTTTCATGTGCTCAAGAAAGCCCATGAAAAAAAAGTAAATTAAACAACCAAGGTATCAGAGATTGTATGGGTACAGACTGTAGATTGTGCTAGGGAAGAGGATACAGTTATAGACTAAGACTCCAGAGAGAGCCTGGTTTAACACTGAGAGGGATACCTCCACATGAACAGAGACTAAGCAAGCCTTATTACAGTATTACAATACTCAGTATTACAAGCTGACTCTTTCTCTGATCCTCTGTGAAGCTTCATGGAAATTAAATCTCTCCCCTTTCAAAATAAAAAAATAAAATGTGTGCTGAGAGGATAAGATAAAGTTTAAACAAAGATGTATCTGCAGTTACAGAATCACAGGACACAGGCCTAGCTGCACCCAAGGGAGGATGAGCAATGCAGTCTGGCGCTGACACTGCCTAATCTCTTCTCAAAAAGATCCCGAGCAACAAAGTTTCATGACATTGCATCTCCATCACAAGAAGTAATGGCCTGACATGCACTGAATGATTGTATCCCCGTTCCCCTTCCTTTCCGATCCTTCATGTGAGATGGGGAAATGCTGTTAGCCTTGCTTTAGAGGAGACAGTGAAAAAATAAATGTTTTGGCCAACATCACACAGAAAGGCAGAGCAGAAAGCTGAAACAATTTTACCTACATGCCACCCTCTGAGCCTCCTGTTCTTTCAGAGCTCTCTCTGCTTTTGAAACATAACTATTATTATTATTACATTTTCCTCTTCGCTGCTGCTTTCAGTCCCTGTCATGGATAGAAGCATTTCACTTTTTTTTCTTTTGGGCATCCTCCCCAGGTTTCTGTGCGGGTGCCCAGTGCCGCAGCCCAGAGGGATCAACAGAGCAGGAGCTCAGCCCTGGTGATCAGCTGGAATACACCAAACCACATAAGAATCAACTAAGCCTAAGAATCAACTCTAATTTCTCTCCAACCTTCAGCTGAGGAATTCAGAGAAAGATGAAGTATCAGGATGGGGGCGGGGGGGGGAAAGGTGAGGCATTTTGTCATTAACAATATAGCCTCACTTATCACTTACAACTGGAAGTGCAGATAGCAGTTATTAAAAGATGTACCATTAGTACAAAAGCTCATTACCGAGCTGTAATCCTTGTAAGCATTTGTGACTGATACCAATGAAGTTGGCAGTGTGTGGAGGTTTTTTTTTCTTTCCTTTTTTTTTTTTCTTCTTTTTTTTTCTCCTATCTATTTTTTGTTAAATATAGCTGGGATTGAGAAAGGAACCAGAGACTCAGGGATTGAAATATGCTTAGAGAAAATCCTGGTTTCAGAGCCTCATTGAAGAGAATGTTTATGGATCTATAAACGGGCTGAAGAGTCATGTGTGAATATTTTCCATCCTCCATTAAAAGGGACTAATTTTCCCTTTCTTATATGAAGTAACATCATCTAGAATTGTCCTTCTCTCGTATTTTTTTTTTTTTATATCTGACTTAACATCTCCAACCACATTTGTCTCTTAGGCCTCGAGTCTTTTCCTACCTGTTATTATGACACTTTTCCTTCACCCATTTCCCCATATTCTTTCTTCTCATTTGAAACAGAGTTTTCTGTCTTAAAAAACAATTCCCAATATAAACCAGGGCACATTTCCAGACATCTGACAAATTTACCTTGGAAACTGCTATTCTACCCTGTTGACCATTGAACCGCATCTGACCTATGGTTTATTTCGAGCCACACCACTAACCTCCATTTTAACTGTTGGCAAATTATTTCATTTTTCTGTGTATTTCAGTGCCTCAGGAAAGCCAGGATAAGAACATTTCCTTGTTTTATGAAGTTCTGTATGAAATATACAAGAAAAAGCTATAAAAAGCTAAGTAGTACTACTGGTAGTAATAATAACAATCATAATGGAGCTAAAATGACCCTGTGTTCCAAACTTTGATGCTTTTCTTTTTTCCTTGAAAATATCATTACAGAAATGGAAGGAGAAATAATCACAGAAAAAAAAGATGTATTTTACTAACCCAGAAAAAGAAATGTCCAAGAGATTGGCCCCCCAAAGCAATATTTTGTTCAGTCCAAGGGAGTATAGGTGGCAGTTAGCATTCAGACACCTGGATTTAGGTGTTACAAAAATGAACAGAAATATCGTATATGCAAGTTTTATCTCCACGTAAGTCATCTGGAAAATAGAGATCTCTTAGTTTCAAGGATTCCTCTGCACTGTAATTTAAGATCAATGGGTCAATTAAGTAAAATCACCTTGATTCAGGATGAAAAATAAAAATGCTAGGTTTTTTTCCATTCTGAAGACACACGTAGGACTGAGAAGGGAGAGACTCTATGACTTATACCCAACTACTTGCAGCAGCTTGTTTCTCCTGTCTTCAGGAAAAAAAATGCATTTTGTGGTTATGCACAAGTAAACTCCAAGGGAATATTTAATTCATGTCACCTTAATGGGTAGAAACAGTCCTTATGAGCTTGAATTTCAAACAAATAGTTGAGACCACAAGGCTGCCAACACCTGACTGAAAGGCTGAAAGGCCACCACGGGTGAATTTTGGATGCAGATATAAATCTCATTAAATGTATTGATGTATTAAAGCTAATGTTTTGGCCAAAAAATATCCTTCAGGCTCAGCAAAAACAGGAAACAAACTGTTCTTTGCAGTATAACAGCTGGATTGTGTCAAAGGCCTGAAACTAGATACTTGACAGGTTAATGGTATGTAAAATGGAGGCTTGCCTGTAGGTAAAAACAGGCAACCAAAAGTTACCAAAATCTATATGCTCTTAAAACAGAAAGAAATAAACCAAGAAGCTGTGAGAGTAAGCTCAAAAAAAAAAGGCAGAGAGTTCCAATACCTCTTGCACAGACAGCGTCCCAGTGTGATGGACATACAGTTTTGACAAATGCAACTGACTTTTATTTCTGGTCCAACATTGCTTTGGGTATTGCATGTAAATAGTCTTCTCCAAGACTTTACCTGACTATCATCCCTGAGGTCTCAGTTCAGTCGTGGAAAGCACTGTCAGTCCCCAAAGGCTGCCTAGCCCTGGGGGCAGGGTGTGAGAGGTGAGATGTGTGCTCAGCTCTGATTTGTCCCTGCCTGGTAGTATTGACAGATTCACCATGGAGAAGATCCCGCTGTGGGGAAAATCTCCAGTGGTCACTGATGAAGGAAAATAAATGACTTCAAAAGAGACATCATTGGGCAGGAATTCAGATATCTCTTGACAGAGCAAAGCTCAGAGGCAAGTCACTGTGTACTTCTTGTTTCCCAACGTGGTAGGTGTGCTCACAGAACCCTGAAAACTGTCACATAGTATCGTACCTTCCCTACAAAGATGGCTCAGCAGCCCTTCTGCCTTATCATCAGATCCTACAGCTCACACTTCTAATAATTTTTACAAGAGCCCTTCTCTTTCCCTCCCCTCAGTCTTTCACTTCCTCCCCTCATTCCTCTGAATGATTCATGTTGAAGTTAGAAGGATTAAACAATATGTTATCTCAAATGCTGGCAATAGCTTCAGGTTAAAACCATGCAGTCTGCAAGAGGCACCTTGTTGCTTAAGTTATGCAGAGACCAGAGGCTCCAGAGCAATAGAATCTTTTTGCAGACTTTTATCATGCCCACTCCTATAATGTATTATAAATCATTGCCTTCCCACTCAGCATCCTGGAGTCACCAATATTCAACAGCATGCTTTTCTTTTCCTAGAAATAAATTAATATATATTTTTAAAAAAAATGCTGACTGAATTTACTGCTCAGAAAAGTGAGCGTCTGAGAAATGGTGTGAGTGGATGTTGTGTGAATTCACACACAGCTCTGCAGTCCCCTCACCATTCTGCTGCCTGCTACAGCCCAAATTCCTTCCCAATTCTTGCTGTTGGAGGCTATGTCATTCACTCCAGTACTGCTTTGTTCTTTATTATTCTGCTCTTTTTCATCATTTCCCTTTAGCCTTGTCAAAGCATTTGAACTCAAAGCCTAATTCAAAACCTAGTGAAGCCTACTGAGGCTAATAGCAGTTTTTCCATTGACTTAAGTGGACTTTTGATGAGGTCTTCCCTGCTGACTCAGAGGGACCTGGACAAGCTTGAGAAGTGGGCCCATCGAAATTTCATGAGGTTTCACAGGATGGCTCAAGGTAGCCAAGGTGCTACACCTGGGACAGGGCAACCCCTGGTTTCAACACAGGCTGGGGATGAGAAGACTGGGAGCAGCCCTGCTGAGAAGGACCTGGGGGTGCTGGTGGGTGGGAGGCTGGACATGACCCGGCCATGTGCACTCACAGCCCAGAAAACCAAACCTGTCCTGGGCTGCATCCAAATCAGGGTGGGCAGCAGGTGAGGGAGGGGATTCTGCCCCTCTGCTCTGCTCTGGCGAGACCCACCTGGAGCTCTGCATCCAGCTCTGGGGTCTCCAGCATGGGAAGGACATGGACCTGTTGGAGTGAGTCCAGAGGAGACCACTAAGATAATGAGAAGGATGAAGCACCTCTTGCATATACAAAGGCTGAAAGCATTGGATTTTTCCATTCTGAAGGGTACAAGCCTTTGGGGAAACCTAATTGCAACCATCCAGTACCTGAAGGGAGCCCGCAAGAAAGATGGAAAGGGGCTATTTACAAGAGCATGGAGTGACAGGACAAGAGGGAATGGCTCCCAACTGAAAAAGAGCAGGTTTAAATTAGATTTTGGGAAGAAATTCTTTCCTGTGAGGGTGGAGAGGCCCTGGCACAGGTTTTCTGGGGAAGTTGTGGATGCAAATCCCTGAGAGTGTTCAAGGTCAGGATGGATGGAACTCTGANAGGGGATTCTGCCCCTCTGCTCTGCTCTGGCGAGACCCACCTGGAGCTCTGCATCCAGCTCTGGGGTCTCCAGCATGGGAAGGACATGGACCTGTTGGAGTGAGTCCAGAGGAGACCACTAAGATAATGAGAAGGATGAAGCACCTCTTGCATATACAAAGGCTGAAAGCATTGGATTTTTCCATTCTGAAGGGTACAAGCCTTTGGGGAAACCTAATTGCAACCATCCAGTACCTGAAGGGAGCCCGCAAGAAAGATGGAAAGGGGCTATTTACAAGAGCATGGAGTGACAGGACAAGAGGGAATGGCTCCCAACTGAAAAAGAGCAGGTTTAAATTAGATTTTGGGAAGAAATTCTTTCCTGTGAGGGTGGAGAGGCCCTGGCACAGGTTTTCTGGGGAAGTTGTGGATGCAAATCCCTGAGAGTGTTCAAGGTCAGGATGGATGGAACTCTGAGCAACCTGGTCCAGTGGAAGGTGTCCCTGTCCACAGAAGGGGAGTTGGAACTATTTAATCTTTAAGGTTTCTTCCAACTCAGGCCATTCTTTGATTCTGTGTTACCCCTAACTATTTTCCCAGCACTATCTATAATCCGTTTGCTTATACTGAAAGCCCTTTAACTCCTAGGAGCTTTTTAGTGGTCATGAAGCTTGCTCCTAATTGCTGAACCTCATTTTTAATTCTTGATGAATCTACAACTCATGGAATCTGGGCAAAATCTATTTACATTTTCATTATTAACTTGTGCAAAATAAGATAAAAGCTCTATAGATCTCTCTTTTTAAACACACTAGAAAAATAGTATTGTTTTTAATTCAACTCCATAATAATTTGAAGATTACTACCTGGCAAAGTTTATTTGTGATGTTTTTGGGTTTTGTTTTTTTGTTTAATTTTTTTATATTTATCTTCTTTAGATGATTAACTACCCTATGTCCCGCCAAACCTAAAAGAAAGACAGAGAGAAATCTCCTGAAAATGGTCTGGATCTGCACTGGACTCTCAAGTCACGGCATTGTCTCTGTGGCAAACTGGGAAAATCCCACTCCTCACATGGACACCTCCTCAAAGTGGATGGATCTCATGTGGTGTTCCACAGTGCCTCCATTCCATTCTCTGAAATAGACTGCCCAGCTCCTGGCTGTGCTGATTAGTGCTCAGGGACCCTGACAGCACTGGGTGTGGGATGATTTGGTGTTTCTGCAACACCATTCTGCGATTCCCCTGCTGTGCTGCCTTCCCCCAATGCTTTCTACAGTGTTTTGTTGGAGGTTTTTTCTTGAAAGTGTTATTGCATGCAATGCTGAGAATGGATTATCCCTTGTTATGAATTTATATAGCACCCTAAGGGTCCCTTGATTTGTACTGTAGAGTTTTCTCATGAATAGATCTCAGCTGGGACCTGAGAGCTATGAAGTGAGACCGAGTGGTTCACTCTCTTCTAGATGAACTGTGAGCAGGGGACTCAGTGATATACAGAGAGAAAGGCTCACTGCTGAGGGGAAGACTTACAGGAGTCTCTTCTTAAGAGACCAGCCAAGAAAGTGATCAAAATATAATGTGCATTTCTAGTGTTTTCTTTTGAGCAAATAGCCATCCCCCCTAGAAAAAACTAAAAAATACCCCCCCCAAAAAAAAAACCACAAAAAAGCACAAAAAACCAAAACAACTCCTCATCTCAAAAAAACCCCAAAGAAAACCGCCCAAAAAACCAAACCAACCAACCAAACAAACAAAAAAATAACAAAACCCCAAAACAACCGAACAAACAAAAATATCCAAAACAAAACTCACAAAAAAACACCACCATAATTCTCTGCAAACTGGCCTATAAAGTTAAGGAATTAAAAACTTCCCGCAGCAAGCTCAAAGAGCAGCCAGCCATTCCCATTCCACATATACTTTGCTCACCAGAATATAACCAAGGGGTATGGCTGAGTGGGTGCCCTCAGTGATCAGAGGGAGGCTGTGGCTGGGAAGATGATACAATAGGTCATGGCGGAGACCTGGACCTGTTTCCTCCCTGTGTGATAATCCAAAAAGGACTAAACCCATTCTGCTGAGCCACAGCCTAACTCTGACTGCAAGCTAGAAAGCCCTGAAAAGTAAAGGTCATCTGTTTGGACTCTACCACACAAAGTTTAAGTCACATGTTTTCTGAATACAAACTACTGAAAGTTTATCCTCCAAAGACATGCCCTAAGTGCTATATATGAAACCAATGTTGCACTGGGAATCGGGGAAGTGAGTTCTTCTCCCTGAGACTACTTGGTGTGTAACACTATGTCCTTATTTACTCTCTGTCTCCACTGTCTAACAGGTCTCTAAACTCTTGAGGACACAGGCTGTCTCTGCCTCACAGCTGAGCTCAGTTGTCTTCTTTGGATATTGATTTTTCTGTAGGCATTACTTGCTAACATCTCACAGAGAAACGGAGATGCAGAAGGCTAAAACTGGTATATAATTCCCTGAAAAATGACTGCTCAGTGAGACTAAAGTCATGCTTTCTCCAGCAGCTGCTAAGTAGCATAGGAAAGGCGGTGGCACCTCTCAGCAAAGTCTTCCTAGTGATAGATTTTGATACTTTAGAAATCTGAGACTAAGAGTAGCATACTGTAATAGCCACTCCTGAGTGCAAAAAGCTTTGCTAATAAAACGACCAGGTTAAAAATAACAAAGAAAAACTGAGAGTGGAATTTAGGTGTTGGGCGTTTTTTGTTTTGTTTTGGAGTTTGTTTGTTTTTTGAAGTTTGTTTGTTTGGCTGTTTGTTTATATAATTTTTAATTATTTAGAGGTGTCTGCCAGCACTTGAAGGGAGATCATATTTCATCATACTGGTAGTCAGCATAGTTGGCAAAGACCAAGTTCCCTCCTCCAGGAAGAAAGAAATTCACAAAACAACTTGGAGAAAGAACAAGAAACTGAGTTCAAGTCTCTGATAATTCAGATGCTACTAGTCTTATGCATATAGCAATCCCACTACATGGATTCTATCAGTTCTCTATCAATTCAGTCATCCTGCCCTCGAAAAAATGACAGAAGGGTAACCCAGTGTTTGTTTCTCAAATGACTTTTGATGAATGCTGGGGAGCTTGATAAAGAAAAAGACAAATCTTGGTGATACATTAGAATGAGAGTGTCAGGCCCGTGTGTTGAATATATTCTGGCGCAAATATTATCCTCACTAATGATGCTTCCATGAAAACATAAAGATCAAGGAAAGGAAAAGGAACAACAACATCTTTCATTGTGTTTCTGTGTGTCTGATAAAGTCATTAGGGAAAACAAGAAAATGGCTTTTTGATGCTGATGCTGCATAAACATGTTTTCTAAAGGAAAATGTTTTCGCATTATCCTAAAGGTGACAAAGAGAAGAAATTAAACTCCCAGGCCTCCTGCACTGAGGGGTGATTTCCCTTAGCCCCATTGACAGAGTGGAGAATGGCTCAGATAAATGACAATAGGGGTGGGTAAAGGGGCACAATCATCCTCTCTGTCTGGAGGAAATACAGAGCAGGATGCAGAATAATGCACAAAGGCCAGGGGAAAGCAGAGTTTGTGAAAGAAGTTACAGAGAAACTAGACAGCTGGGCATTTTACCCTGGGAGATTACCTGAACAGGAAAGATTGAACAACAACATCCTCATGAGGCTCGTACATCAGAAAACTTGCTTCAGTTCCTGGAGCTTGCACAAAGGTATCTACAGTCCTCTTCTATGAAAGGCTGGGTTCTAACCCACACCTTCGATTTTACATACGGAATCCATACAGGCGTGGACTGGGGCCAAGGTCTGAAGTTTCCCTGTAAGGGAACTTCCAAGAATGTTTTGTTCTCTCAGACCAAGCTATCACAAGGCACACTGGCTGAATAGAAAATATGCAGTAGGGACTAAATGCCCTGCAACCCATCCTTTCTGAGCATGCCCTGAGCTCAGACCTTTTCAGTCAGTTTATGTGCTTTGAGTTCAAGTTACAGAGACAAACTGGCAGTGGGAAGACCAACTGTCTGACACTGTTCTACACGAGACCAGTACTTAAGGTTATATAGACTTCCTCTTGCTTTATATATCTGATCTTTTGTTATTCTGTGACAGAGGCTGATACTATGGCTTCTGGAACGTGGAATAAATTTGCAGGATAGTTATTACTTTGTGCAGTTCTGTGCTGAGACTATTTTGTTTTGTGCTGCAACGTTCTGATTCGTACTATTTAGAGATTACAGAGTATTCTGAGTTGGAAGGGAGCCACAAGGATCTTCAAGTCCAGCTCTTAAGTGAATGCCCCATACAGGGATTGAATCCACAACCTTGGCATTATGAGCACCAGGCTTTAACCAGCTGAGCTAATGCACGTACAACAAATAAAGCATCTTGGCACAACTTTGTGGAATGGATTCATCCCCCTATTTTGACTCTATAGCTTGCATGTTTAATGCATTGTGGCCATAATAGCTTAGTCCTGTAACACTGTATCTCTTACTGACATAAATTACATTATATCACACTATGAAACATATATACCATTTCTTATTCTACATCTGCTATGCTTAGACATTACTTGGAGAATCTTCGGACCTCGCTAGAAATGCTGAAGTGATGAGACTTCACACTGAAAAGGCTAACAGATTCAAAAGGTTTGCTATTTATGGACATTTACTACCAAATCTGGATACACACACCCTCTCCAAAACAAAACAAAAGAATGGGTGAAAATTGATCTTCAGGTTTCAGTAAGTTGACCTAATTCTGTTAGAGTGAGTAACCCTAAGGACAAGGAAAAAACCCTGGCTATAAAAGCATTGGTTGGCCAATTAAACTCAACTAGACACTTTTTGTTTGCCTGCAAGAATGAGATGTGGGTGAGGTGAGCTTGAAGGAACTCTTTTAGGGGATCCTAAAAGAGTTGATCTCATTAACTTTTCCATGGGGGACAGAAGTTTTCTGTGTTATGTTATCTGATGCCCACAGTCCATGCCTGAAGTAACCTCTTTGCCACCTGCTGCTAGCAGGCTCTTTAGATCTTTAAAAGGGCAAATTAGCTCTGTCACGTTATAGGGGGGTCTAGGAACAACTTTTCTTTAAAGACATTTTACTCTTCACTATTTTCTTCTTCTATTTTTTTTTTTACTTTCCTCCAAATCAAGCCTCAGCTTCCTCTCTTTTCTTTTTTTTTTTTTTTTTTCTTCCTTAACCTCTTTCCTTTTCCTTTTTTTTTTTTTTTTTTTTTTTTTTCTTTTTCTTCAACCTCATTTCGAAGGTCTGACAGCTCAGATCTGTAATGGGTTTTCCTGCTGGACAGCTTTATAATTGGGACTGCAGAGTTCTGAAAGCGTGCCAGATGTGTCGTCATCAAACAGCAAAGTCCTCATTAGAGCCCAAGTTGTAAGTGCATGTGTATGTTTTCAGAGGAACTTTCCCATTAATGGCTAGTAGGTGTCCAGGAGCAAAGATCATTGTCTCTTTTGTAGATGGCCTTTATATAAAGGTTTTTACCTCGTGAAGCGAAATATTTTCCTTTGTCCCACTGTGTTTTCCTTTGTAATGGGGACTTGTCTATATCATTTGGCTGCTGAAGTGGTGCTTGAAGAAACCACTCTCCAAATGCTAATTGCCCTTGGGTTACATTATTTATGCGGGAGAAGCAAAAGTGGGATGTTCCATTATTTTTTTTTTCCCCTCATAAGTGTTTCTTCAATTCTTCAATGTGATAGCTTTCCCTTTACACTGCGTATGGCTGAGTTCTAACATTTATCCAAAAAGAAGATGAGTTTTCTTTTATTTCCAAAGACAGGGGCAGGAGTGCATAATGGTGGCTTATTTGACAATACCTCAATCCAGACTCTTCATCAGACTCAAGTTTCATTTTTGTAAATTATTTAGTATTTCCATATCTTAGTATGTTAGCAGGAAGGTATAAGCATAACTATATTAGTCTGCCCTTTGGAGCTGTTTTGAGAATAAGGTGTTATAAATGTAAAGTTCCTTCAATGGCAAAATATTTTTAGATACCAGTAATTAAATCTTTCTGTAGAAGAACTATAGTAGATAGGTGTCTAGAGAGAATACGGATGAAGTGATTAGCTATTTTTTTGGTGGGGTTCCTTTTTTTTCTTTTAATGTAATACAGAGATTTTAAAATAAAATTAGCAGAATGTCCTCTACCAACCTTTCTTTCTTTCTTGCAGAAAATGCTTGTCAAAACTGCATGCTTGTGTGAAAATCTATCAATTCTAATAAAATTTCATTATGAAGAAATCCGAGAAGATTGTTCTGATGAGCTTGTAATGGAACAGAATGTTCAGATGTTTCCATTTCAGTACAGCCTTTTCTGTATCATTTTAAAGCTGCTCATAGTGTATAAAATCAAACATGAGCATTACAATGAATCATTTCACTTTCTTTGAAAAAGCAAGTTTCAAATAAAAATCATTATTATTTTATTTCAGACTCGTGTTCCCAAGTAAATTTCACATTTCTCCTATCATTATTATCCAGCTAAAAAGAGTGAAAATTATGGGAATAATGTAATTTTCTCTGAAACAGAAAATACATTTACAGCCAGATTCTACTTTTAAAAGTAAATTGGTCAAACCATGAGTGAGCAATTTTGTAGATACATGAAGTGGGGTTTATGTCATCTACTGTTCTAAGAAAGTATCTAGACTATCTCTGTGATTCATGGAGAAAAATAGGTGTCACCAAAGGATTCATGGGATGAAGTTCTCCTGACAGAAAGCTCACCATTTTTCTGTAGTTGAATATATAGTTATATATTTATTTTTTTTTTTCAGAAAAAAAATGCCAAGAAAGGATTATAGTGAGAAAGATTTTGTTTTAATAACAATATGGGACAGGAAGAGTTCTGGGTGTTTTATTTTGATTCTTTTCTTCTCAAAACTCGAGATGGTTTATGGTACTAATGAGTCCGGTTCTCCTGTTCTGGACCAGACCCACACTCTGCTTGGTGTAACATAACAGAAGTCTGACTGATATTACCCTATCACTAAAAGTTTCAGAAACCTCAGCTAGGTTTAGTTTTACCATTTAGTACATGTTAAACAGAAATGAGAATGTCCATGCTGTCCTCAGCCAACAGAGCAGAGAGAACAGGACAGTGTCTCAACGTACAACAGGACATGTGTCATTCACTCCTCCCACATAGTTCTGATTCTGATCTCAATTGTAATAAGACAGAACTGCTCTGTAATGATTTTGGATTCACACAATAGCAAATAGGACCAGAAACTATCTATGCTGATTAATAAAAGCATATGTTTGATTCACAAAATTGAAAGATACGGTCCATTGCTCTTTTTGTCTTTGTCCTTACTCTTTTTTCTTCTCTACTCTGTCCTTTCTGTCTCCCTTTTCCTCAATCCAGTTGTGATTTACTTCATTATAATTACATGTTGTCTTCTGACTACTAATAATTCCAATATCCTGTCCAGCCATGCAACAGTAATTATTAGCTATAAAGTGTTACTCAAAACAAGGACAAACAGACTGTCTTTCCTTTTTTTTTTTTTTTTTAAAGCTGTTTTTGAAGGCATTCTTGGTAATGATGCCTTTGCCTCATCCCCCAAGGAAACTAACAAAAAAAGAAAAAATAAAACAAATGCCTACACAAAGGAAGAATGAGAATACAAAGAGAAAATTCAATACTGTGTATTAACTCACAAAGAGAAACAGTGAGTAAAGTGCTGGGCTTATCATTGACTGGAATGAAAAAAGATTACCCAACAAATCTATCCCTTCTGTTGATGCAGAGCTTTTCGTAGACTTGCACCAGAAATTAATCTGGACCTAAAAGTTTACTTGTATCAGAGAAACACTAAAATAAAAACCAACAAACCAGTTTAGAGTGGGATTATTTCTTTATTTTATGCATACATAAATGTAAAGATTAAAAAAACCCTTGAATTATATTTACTTTTATAAATTTACATTTGCTGTAAGGAGTTTTGTCTTTCCATCCTGTGTAGGTCATATGTTAGTGATAGGGTAAGTGTCCAAGAAGATCTAGAGATTTCATTCTTTTAATAATTCTAAAACACTTTTCAAATTTGTCCCACAGCGCCACAGTGGGCTGATCCAGAGGTCTTTGGTTAAAAATATCAAAACATGAGAGATTTCCTAAAATGAATTGTTGAGAGCTGAATCTCAACTCCATTGAAAGCAATGGCAAATCTTCCATATCAAATGTTTTTCCCCAAGCACCTTAGAAGCTGTGACAGGACTCTGTGTGACAGTATTTTGGAATATTAGAATCCATCAGACTAAGTATCTTCTCTGTAATACTGACAATTAGTGGATGCCCAGGTAAGATAAACATATAGTGACATTTAGTTAGAATATTCTTTCAGTTTCCAGTGCTAACTACAATTTGCGGTAGAGAGATTTCTAAGATAAGGGATGGCCTTTTTATGTTAGACTTGATGACTTTTTCTTTCATGAAGGGCTTTTTATGAACCCATATAGATATTTAATCTTCAGATGTTCCTGCAGCAGTGAGTTCAACAGCTCATCAGGCTTTTAGTCTTTACAATCAGAATACCCTTGATTTGGTAGATTTGTGTTTGCTTTTTAATGATTGAATTTGATGTCCTCTATTTTCTGTGTTGAAAAAAAGGTCATCAAATGTAATCTGTAGAGCATAAAGTCTGAAAATCTTCTTATTGACCTCCATGTCCTTTGGATCGGGCTCGTAATAATTTCTGCTAGAGTATCTCAGAAGAGGTCCAGCATTATTATACAACAGAAAGCTCAATACTTGCCATTCATTGTTTCTAAGACTGACTATTCAGTTAGAGAGAAGCAGATGTATGATGAACTGAGCAGCCGATGAACAGTACTATGCTTAGAGAAGTGAAGGTTCAGGACAGATTGGCTGCAGTGGCTCTGAGATGGCAGAGTCCAGGACCATAAGAGGATGTAAAAAAGCAAGCAGCAGGATCACAAGCTTGGGCTTTAGGTTAGCAGATTT
Organism: Pachyramphus minor; assembly: GCA_013397135.1. Classification (NCBI taxonomy): domain Eukaryota; kingdom Metazoa; phylum Chordata; class Aves; order Passeriformes; family Tyrannidae; genus Pachyramphus; species Pachyramphus minor. The sequence continues at coordinate 656,682 of VYXB01001551.1, read as the reverse complement.
TGACCTGTTCAGGAACTTCCTTGAAAAGATCCCAGGGGACACAGCTTTGGAGTCAAGATATGTCCAGGAAAGCTGGTTGATTTTTCAAAGATCACCTCCTCCAAGCACTAAAATAGTTCATTTCAACAAGAAGGAAACCAAGAAAAGACATCAGGAGGCCTGCATGGATGCATAATATCCTGACAAAACTCAAGATATGAAAAGAAAATATACAAGAAGCTGATTCAGAGTTACATGACCTGGGAAGACTGTAGAAGCTGTTCATAATGATGGTGTTAGGAAAGGCCACTCAGTGACATTGGCCCTGGCAGGAGACATGAAAGACAAAAAGAAGGCATTTTTCATCAATGAAAACAGGGTTTATAGAAGATTTAAGTCTGCTTCTGGATGGCATAGAAGATTTGCAATATGGTGAAAGCTGAGGTACTCAACACTTTGTTTGCCTTGGTCTTTACCTATGACGTTTAACATCAGGACTTCCCAGGCTCTTGAGGTAACCTCAGGAGCAGTGGAAAAGTCTGAGCAAGGAAGACTTACTCTTGGTGGAGGAGGATCAGTTTAAGGCACATTCTAATAGTCTGAGCATACACAAGAACATGTGACCTAATGGGATGCACAAATGTTGAGGGCCCTGGCCAGTGCCATTGTGAGACCACTTTCAAATGATCTTTGAATTGTCATGGCAAAGGGGGGAGGTTCCTGAGGAAACAAACATTACCCTTATCATCAAGAAAGGCAATCAGGAGTGTATGATGAACTGAAGGCTGCTCATGTTGTGTCTATCCCTGGGGAGACGATGGAGAAAATGAGGGAGCCACATACACCAAGGACAAGGAGGTGATTGGGAGAAGTTAGTATGGACCTGCAAACAGGAAATCATACCTGACAAACCTGATAACCATCTATGATGAAAAGAATAATTAGATGGACAAGGAAAGAACTGAGAATTTTGTTTCTTCTTGACTGTGTCAAGGCTTATGACACAGTCTCCCACTGACAAACTGATGAAATATGGGACAGTTAATTAGACATTGAAGTGGGCTGAAAACCGCTTACCTTCAGTTCTCAAAGAGTTTGTGGTCAGCAAAATCCACAGAGGCCACTTACAAGTGGTATATCCCAAGGGTCTATAATAAGGGCCAATACAACTTAAAATCTATATTAATGAATCGACTGATGGGAAAATGTACCCTCAGCAAGTTTGCACAATAGGCAATGGGCACAAGTGGATACACAAGAAATTCTGTTTAAGCATAAAGAAAACTTTTAATGTGAGTGTGATCAAATATGACAATAAAATACTTAGAGAAGTTGCATAGTCTCGATCTATGGACATACTCAAAATCTCTCTGGGCCTGATCTGACTCTGATTTGATCAGGGAGCTGGATTGTGCAATCCCTAGATATTCCTGTCAATCTGAGCCATTTTGTGATTAAAATAAGTTTCCAAGTGAGTAGGGGTTTGTATTACCATTTTTTTCCTACCCATCTCAGACATAGGTTAAGGGGTTGGGCAGGGGATAAACAGCCCACATAATATGCTCCGGAGTGTTATTAATCCCCAGTTCATAAATGTTAATGACTTTCCTGCTCATGGCTAATCCAGACAGAGAAAAGTGGTTCTGAGATTAGAAGATAAATCCTTGCCTTCATGGCAAGCCCAAAGGACTCTGAAGCATTTGGGAAAATGACATGTTAACATCAACACCAATTCTGCATCAGGATGCACCAGCACAGATTTATGTTCCTGTGAGGCATCCCATTTATCACATGTGTGCTGCAACATCCCGCTTTGCATAGGTTTTTCCACAAAAGTTCAAGCTCTGTTAAGGTTGAGAATATAAAGAGGAAAAATATCCAGAGAGACTCTGTGAGGTGAAATGACAGATACCTCCTGTACCTGTTCTCTCACCACCTGTTTCATATCCTTTCACTTGTTGCTTTTGTCAGTGTGGGCTGTATTCTTGGAACCTCTCAGACAGCCCTTCACATGGACAGTCTGGAAGACACTCAGGCTTCCCTGAGCAACCTGAGAAGCATAACTTCAGCAAAATGGGTGTGTTTCTGCTTACATCTGAATAGACATTTAAGTAATACGTAAATAGAGGTAGTTTTAACTAAGAAGAGTTAAAATTTCTAAATAGCTCATGCAGAAAGAGGGGAAGAAAAGGAGGGATATCGGGATGATGCACATTCAATCTGAAATAACATATATACCTGTACATATTTTACATGTATATCTACAAATACATGCACATGCATATAAATATGCACATGTATGTACATAGAGAAAGAAGAGATGTGCCATGTAAACATTTCCAAGTGGTATAATTAATGCCTATTCAGACTACTGCTATATGGGTTTGTGCATTTTTGAGCGTTAGGGATAGGATTTTTGGATGCTTTCATATTTTACCTTCTCCCATTTCTGTCAAAGGGTTGAAAGTTATGCTGGGACAAAGGAAAAAAGTGTAAGAAATCACCACAGCAAACTAAGGCTGTCGTAAACATCTTAAGTGCCCAGGCCCAAGAACTGGCATCACAAGACAGGCTTTGGTTTGCCACACTGCAATTTAACAGAAAGATTTTGTGATAATAATAAGAGCGGTCAAATTCTTGTGCAAATGACTGTGTGTTCAAAATGTTTATTGATAACAACCCTCAGAAAATGTCTAGGGTTGTTTCTGCTTTTGAGCTGCCAGCTAATGTCAACATTTCCTTTTTTAAATATTTATACATGAGCCTCAAGGGAACTGGGATTGAAGATGAGTAAGGATCATGTAGGAATGAAGGAATCTTGGAATCACAGAATTTTTTGAGTTGGAAGGGACCTTAGAGATCATATAGTTCCAAACCCTCTGCCATGGGCAAAGACAGCTTCCAGGCTGCTCAGAGCCACATACAACCTGTGCTTGAACACTTCCACAACTTCTCCGGGATCTGGAGATGTTTCATGTTTAACCAAACTAGAACAGAAACTGAGGATACTTTCTGCATAATGCAATGAGTAGATCAGTTTTATCTTTCCAGATAAAACAAATGAGTGTTTCCAATAACCCAAGATCACTTACACCCCATCTTTGTTGTTCTAAAGAGAAAAAAAAAATTGTCAGATATAACATGTAAGGTTGGTCAAAAATATAAATGAAAAAAGGATTCCTAATCATAAATACTCAAGTAGTTTTTAAATTTTAGAACACATTTTGCACTACAGAAGCATCACAGTCAGAACTACTACTCTTTTGCATGTTACAATATTCAATTAGCAATTGAAAAGTTTAAAAAAACAAATATCTGGAATGGCTTAATCCTAGAGGAATTCCCAGTGCTTGTAGCAAACTGAGGTTCATCTGAACCTGGTAGAAGAAGAGGAGAACCAACATTAATAGCATGTTAAGAGAATATCCTAAATATGAGTATTCTGGTCAGTCTGGAACAGAAGCTAAAATGTAAAGAAAATTCATAAAGGTCTCAAGGAAAAATTATGCTTCTTTCAAGGCTCAGAACAATACAAACAAACAAGCAAAGAGATAATTTTTCAAGTATAGTAGGAGTAGAAGAGATTTGAAGAGTGGGATATTTCCATTAATAAACAAAAAATGAAAATAAGGATGCAAAAAAGATACATTTCCTCTGAAAAGTTACTTTTCACATTTGAAAGTGGCAATATGAAGTACTTGTAGCAGATAATGTCAATAAAGTACTTTTCAGTTCAGTAGTAACCAATAAAGATGGAGAAATATTATATCTAGACACAGACATTTACAAATGAGGGGGCTGAAATTCTCATCTCAGGAACCTGAGTGTGGGCTTTAAGTGCCCATCTTTCTGTTAATGTAAATTTGTAATTTTTTTTTTTTTTTTACAAAAAAACCCCAAACCAACATAACATTCTAGAAAAATAACACTTTTGTTCCAGTACATTAAAAAAAAGTTTGATGTCAATTCTGAGTGAGACAATTGAAAATTTTACAAGACACTCAGCAAATAGAGAATTGAAGTGGTAGAATATAATCAAAACCAATAATAATAATAAAGGGGTTTTGCTGGAAATAGGTCCCATAAAGTAAACCTGGTTGCATGTTTGGAGGTGCTTAAAGGTTGCTTGATAAAAATAATTTTGCTTCTCTGCTATATGTTACAGTATTCCTTATTTCAGCACACAATTTTGATTAAAAATATGTACTTCTGACATCAGCAAAGCACACACAGTTTTCCCTACTAACCTGTCAGCTGTGAAAAAAATTGTTATCAATAAAGAATCACCAGTGAATAGTAACAGTTTAGAAAAAAAAAGGTTTTATACTCATCAACATTTTAAACAGGGAACTGGAAAGAAATATAAAGTTATTACTGATGAAATGTGGAGATGACAGAAAATGTTTTTCCTTCCATTAGCTGGTTGAGGGAGAAATATCAGCAATATCAAAGCAGCCATGCAAAGGAATCTGTGTTGTTTGGTAAACCAGCCTCTGCCACCCATGTTATTTAGCTTTGCTGTGTTTGGTACTCTAAATGATATCACATGTATGGGAACAGTAGATGTGCCCCAGACACAGAATGCTGGAAACAGAAGGCTTTGGTTAAGTGTAAACGATGTAAGTTAATGATGATTTTAAGAAAGGGACTGATAAAAGTTTGTGTGTTCCTGGACTGCATAAAAAGGGAAGAAGCAGGAAGGAGTGAAGAAAATTTTTCATTTGGCATTCAGTGTTCAGAAGAGTGAGAGTGGAATAAAATTTTGGCATCTGCATGAATAAAAATAAAGAGTTTATTAAAAAAAATGAGCTGGGTGCAGAAAAGAGCCATGGAAGTGATTTCAGGTCCAGAGAAAATGCTTCACAGAGAGAGACTTAAAGAGCTCAATCTGTTTAGCCTATTAAAATGAAGACTGAGAGGTGACTGCAGTACAGCGTATCAGTACCTTCACAGGGGAAGAACGCTGGGTATTAATGGGCTCTTTAATCTAGTGGGGAAAGGCACATCAAGAACTAATGGCTGGGAGCTGAAGCCAGACAAATTCAAATTAGAAATTAGGCACAATGGAGGAGATGATTAACCAGCGTCACAAACTACTGAGGGAAACTGTTTTCTCCATTGCTTGACATCTTCAAAATCTGAAAAGGGTTCTCTTTTTCAGGTCTGTTTTGGCCGAAGTTTTATTTCTTGAGAAAAGACATAGCTCAGCCCAGTTTTGTGTATGTTTGAGGTGATACAGGTGGAGGAGAGAGCTCTCCTGACAGGCATTGAGATGACAGAAAGCCAAGTGAATGTAGTTAGCACAGTGATGACTCTGAGCTAATGAGTCTGGCCCCTTTATTAAAACTTAAGTCTCAAGAGCCTTTTTTTGTTTTCCAGTTAGCATAAGAAAACCCAATTTGTCTTTTTTTTTTTATGTGAAGCACCCTACAAAAATATCCTTTCTTGTAAATAAGGATATGCTTTATAACCCTAAAGAGATACAATATCAATATAACTTCGTCCTGGTGCAGAATTGGACATTTGGTTTGGGGTTTTACAGTTCACAGAGATCAGCCTTCCAATTTTTAAGGATCAGTATTTTACTTTAAATATATATATATAACTGAGCTGTGGATCTCCTTCAGGAGTTTTGTTTGTTTGATTGATTAATTTATTGGTTTTTTGTTTGGGTGTTTTTTGGTTTGTTTGTTTTTAATGAAATTTACATTAAAAAATGAGACACAACACACAAAGGAACTAGAAAATGAAATTTGAATAGATGAATAAAATGTGACCTGTGCTGCTAGAGGTTTGAATTTGTGAGCACTAGCATCTTGAATAAAAGAACAATGGCCATTTTCTGTACCAGTTATTCTAGGAATCTTATGTAGCATGCACAAGTGTGGTATGAGTTTTAATATGCTACTCTACACTTTCTACTTTTCTCCTTATAAGCAGACACTTCACAGAAGTTAAGACATGTACTCAGTGTACTAGCCTGGAAGACACCAGGAATGATGATTATACAGACTATGTCTCCTTCTTTATTTCCAAATGGTTCTGTTTGTTCTTTGTTCCTTTTTTCTCTTTTTTTTTGTTAGAAGGATGATGGTGATGAAGACATTTACCATGTCAAATAAGAACCATAGTCCAAATATATCAACACCGCAACCCTGTCTTTTGGAAAGATTTCTTTATTCCGGTGATCCTGACACTGGGAGTTTTTCTTTTTCTTTTTTTTTCTTGCAGAAACCCCAAAGTGCCCTGCAGCCCTTCAGAAAGACCTCAACAAGCTGCAGAGATGGGAAAACAAGAACTATCTGAAGTCCAAGGCAAATTCATGGTCCTGCACCTGGGGAAGAATAACCCTGTGCACTCCATGCACCAGCACAGGCTGGGGGCTGACCTGCTGGGAAGAAAAGCTGCTGAGAAAGTCATGGTGTCCTGGTGGACAGCAAGCTGTCCATGATCCAGCAGTGTGCCCTTGTGGCCAAGAAGGCCAGCAGTATCCTGAGGTGCATTAGGAAGAGCACTGCCAGCAGGTTGAGGGAGGTGATCCTGTCCCTGTGCTCAGCTCCGGTGAGGCCTCACCTGGAGCACTGTGTCCAGATCTGGGTGCCTTGGCACAAGCGAAACATGGAGCTCCTGAAGTGACTCCAGTGGAGTGATGAGGGAACAGGAGCACCTCTGTCAATGAGGAAAGGCTGAGAGCATATTCAGTCTCAAGAAGAGATGACTGAGTGGAGACCCTGCCAATGTCTGTCAGTGTCTGCAGGGAGGGGTCAGAGGCTGGACCAGGCTCTGCTCAGGGGTGCCCAGCAGCAGGACAAGAGGCAGCGGGCAGGAACTGATTCCCAGAAGGTTCTACCTGGATAAGAGGAAGAACTTTCCTGTGCAGTACCTGCACACTGGAACAGATTGCCCAGAGAGGGTGTGGAGTCCCCCTCACTGGAGATATCCAGAACCGTCTAGACCCAACCCTGTGTAATGTGCTCTAGAATAACCCACTGTGGTCCCTTCCAACCTTACCCATTCTGTGATGCTCTGAGAAAGCACAAACCCCTTCTTAATATCTGAATTTGATATTTTCAGTGTTGCCACTATACTCCATCTTCCAGAAGATTTTTTTGTTTGGTGGGTTGGTTGATTGGTTTGGTTTATTTTGGAGTTTGTTTTTGGTGTGGTTTTTTTTTTCTTTTTTAAAGGACAATATAAGGAAGTAGAAATAAATTAATATGTGCTTCAACTTTACATTTATTTCTTTGTGTGTATTTAGAGAAGAAATGCATTCCTGTTCAAAAGTTGCTTAAAAATTCATTCAGCGTAGTTGTGATTTAGTCCAGCTGTTTAATTATTTTTTTAGAAGTGCTCACTGTTTATGGTTACCATTTCAATGAAAGGTGACATTTATTACATTTCAGATATGTGGACAAGCAAAGTGGTAATGAGTCTGAGCTCTTTTTTTTTTCCCCCTTCTCGCTGCATTAGAAAGAATTCTGATTGCAGAATGGCCTTTTAAGATAAATAACGCATTTTCCCTATTTTTTTACCAGGATTCATGGTAAGTCATTTGAAACAATTGATGTCAAGCTTATAAAGAAACAGTAAACAACAGATCATGATAGGAATATGATTATGGCTGGAGTCCCCAGTTTGGTCTCAGTCTCCTTTAAGCTACACCCAGACCAAACACTCATAATGCAATGGTGACACCAAAGACTTTAGAGATGCAGTAGAATTTGTTATTTCTAGACCTTATTCAAAAGCTAATTTCTACAGGAACAAATCTTTGATTAAAAAGGTTTTGGATCAGGATTTCAATAAAAATTTACAGTTAGCAACTTACTTTCATGAAAAGCCTTTTTCTATGTGGAGAATATATTTTCAAGAGTCTAAAGATTAGATTGAAGAGGTAAAAAAAAGAAGTAAAGGGTGATAGTTGCTATCAGCATTTTTTACTCAGTTTTACTCAAATGTCTCATGATTTTTCTCAAATGTCTCATGATCTGAAATGTGTCATAGGAACACTATAATTTGTGCATTAAAGACTCTAAGCTCTTTTAATTCAGTACTCCATCACTTATGTTGCTTTATAGAAAGGATAAATATTTTTTATGGACGATTATCAATTGTTTATTCCCAAATCTTCATTCACAAAGTCTAGCCATGATGATGGAATTATAAGGAATTTCTAAGACCAATAGAAAAACTTTTTACGGAATCATAGACTGATTTAGGTTGGAAGAGACCTTTAAGGTCATAGTGTCCAACTGTAAGCCCAGCACTCCCAAGGCCACCACTACGTTATGTCCCTAAGTCCAACATTTGGATTGTGAGACCTCCCTGGGCAGGCTGTTCCAACACTTGACAACTCTTTTGATGAAGAATTGTTTCCCTAACTTCTGATCTAAAACTTCCCTGCCTCAACTAGAGGCTATTTCCTCTCATCTTATTACTTGTTACTTTTACATGTGTTTGTTTTATTTTATTTTGGTTTTATGAAAAAAAAAAATTGTCATCTGAATAAAAATAAAGTTTAGTGCTGATTTTATTATGATACCATATTTTGACATATTTTAGAATGAAACATTATGGCTTTCCATTTCCAAAATATCATTTTTGTAATTCCCTTGAAAGATTAATCCCCTCCTTCCTGCTGCGTCTTGAAATGAAAGAAGAAGTTTAACTTTTTTATTTGAATATTTTCTTCAGTTTTCCATTTGTGGTTCTTTTCATTTTGTGCATCCATATTTGAATGAAAATGAATTAAAATAATGAAAACAGTTTCATGTTGGTATGTTTTCTTCCTTTTTAACTCTGTAGTTTTTTATTTCAACCTTCAAGTAAAAACCAACAAAAAAAAAGGGTATTCTAATACTTTTATTAATCAATTACTTATTGTATTAATCCAAATTACTACTTGTTGACCTAAATCTTGTAAAAATTAATCTCTTTGCTGGACTAACATGCAATGTGTCCTTAAAGCTTCTGCATCCACCTTCTAAAAAAAAAAAAGATGGTCCTTTTCCAGCACAGTCTTTCAAAATTTATACATTTAGAATGCTTAATACTATATAGAGTTATTTCTAATTTACAGCATTATGACTCTCCTAAATACAGTGCTTTTATTGTGATTTACACCACTGTTTCTGAGCTCTGAATCACAACCATGTCTATATTTATGGTTTACACAATCCCTTTGGTTGTATGTAATTTTTACAGTTGAATAAAAATACCAGATCCCTAGTTAAAGGACCTTATCATCCTAGATCCTTAATTACAGCTATGTTAAAGTAATCTCTATGGTGGCCCATGAGCCAAAGCAACAATAAATAAAAAGGACTGTAAAGTGAGTAGCTCCTTCCAAAGGGAAATGTCAGCCTGCACATGGAAATGTCACCAGTGAGATAACATTTCCCACTGCATCACAGGGCACTGAGTGGGAATGGAGCAGAAAGAGGAGCTGGTGATTTGGTGAAAGGTGTGCATGGTGTAAGGCTGGGGACAGACAGACAGAGCTCTCTGTCTACTGGGCAAAGGAGGAGAATCTACCAGGTGGGTGATCAGAGCTTCCCATGGAGCAAATGGACTGTCAGGCTGAGCTAAACTGTTGACTCTGGGTTTGACCTCTGGCTACTGCATCAGTTTGACACTGATGCCTTGTTTAAGAATTATTTATTTTAACTTGGACACTACACAGCTTTATCTGGAAGCAAAAGAACTTTACTTCCGCCAGATGCATTTCTGTTTCTGCAACAGCTGGCATGGTGCTGTCAATCAAAAAAGAGGGGACACACCAGAACTTCACAAGCCTCTGTCTTCTGGTTTAGGTGATCACATATGGTTTTGTCTGGTAGGATGAGAACACAGTGGCAGAAAGTAGGTGTCCTACATGAAGCATGTACACAAAAAAAAATAGAGGAAGTTACCTCATTTTTCTGCAGACAGTGAGTCTATCGGCAGTATTTTGTTTCTTTCTAATACCCTGTTTCCAGCCCCTGTAAACCTTAAACAGGATTTTGTTTTGTTCTGGATCCAGTTTGACTTTGCCCAGCCTCCAGCCACATAGGATGCCCACACAACCCTTTAGTCCTGAGCTTGAAGAACCACACCCTGAGCCAGGCAGCTTCCCGCTTTTGCCTCTCATGCACCCGCCTCTTGGGATGCTGGATCTCTAATCCCTTGTTATTTTTGTTGCAGAAAGAGGTCTTCTTGCTTCATTTGTTGAATCTGAAAGACCATGCCTAACAGAGTGTCTGGTTTTAATGAACTCAGTGATTATCTCTGTTCTGAGAGCAGCTGTAAGAGCTCTTGGTGCAGTAATATCAGTGCACAGACCACTCAGACCTGAAAGAAAAAGGGAATCTGCTGATTCCAAGCATATATTAAGCTTTGTACTTGTAAAAAGCAGCAACAAGATGGGCGAAATTTAGGGAACCATCTATGACATGAACTGAAACGTGCTCAATCACAACCTAGGAAAGACTGCTAGTATGGGGGAATGGGATTTACACAGGGATTTCCAGGCTGAAGATATGAATTTGCATAGTGAAACATGAACTGTATTGCATTATACACTACATATAAATGAGAAATAACACCCCCAATCTCCACTCAACTACATAAGGCATATGATTCCCTCTGCATATGGCTTTAGCAGTGAGTGTGAAAAGGTTTTCTGGGACTTTCTTTCCTTTTCCTCCACCGGCTGAAGTCGTTCAAAGGTGCAACGAGAATCAGACCCTGTGCTTAAGGAGAAATCAAAGGGGAAATCAAACCCACCAAATGCCTCTGGCCCTACCCCTCCACTCTGTGCCATATCATATTACTAAAAGATCCAACCTTCTATCTCAGAAGAACTCACCTTTTGATGTTGCTCATAGATGATATCTGCTGCCAATGGTCTTTACCAGTTATAACTGTCAGACTCCTAACCTGGAAAAAAGGGCTTCATTTTCCCAGTAGAGGTGCAACTTTTTCTTTTCTTCCTCCTCCTCCTTTCACCCCCAGCTCCTTTGCATCTTTTCAATTTACGGAATGCTTTGGGATCATTCTGGGAGAAAAGCTCCATGCAGTATAACCACATTAGCTTGTAAAGCAAACAGAAAAAAATGGCCTCTTGGTCATAAACAAGCTGTCTGCAAATTTGTCATATGCTATCTATGCAGTGGATCTTATTCAGGACTCCAAGATGTGGTGGTGTGTTTTATACTGATGGGCACTGTTGCCAGGGATTCCATCCCAATATAGATGTTTGTAATACACATCGTGTGTCAGTCTCTTCAGTCAGTTGTTGGTAATAGAGTTTGAAAGGCATATAGTGACAGTATAAATGCATATGTTATATCTGAGTATTTTGTTAGAAGGATGATGGGTCCTGGCTGCTTAGGATGCTACATGGACTCCTATGCAACCTGCATTTTTAGTAACTCTGTCTCCCAAACTGGAAACTCAAACAAGTCATGTTGGTCTCCCTTTATGGGGAGCTGAGTGAAACCTGAATGGGAATCCATCTGACCTGGCTTTTAGCTTTATCTTAGAATGGGATGAACTTGTCTATGTATTTCTTTCCACTGACTATGAGAACAAGCCTCAGGTGATAAACCAGACAATTGGAACTCAATGCAATTGCTTAAACTTAGGCCACACTATTCTGGCCAACCCCTGGTTTCTGGGAAGCAGCATTCCTTTGATACTATTTGGTATCTGCCAGCCCTTCTAGCTGTCTCAGTCTGGAATGTTTCAAGTGTTACTACTTCTGCATGAGCAGCTGGAAGTCTTAGGTTAAGCTCAGCGCTAGGGGACTTTTTCAGTAGACAACAAACAGGCAATTTGTGAAACTGGAATTGTGGTAGAGCATGACATCTGGCCTCCAGTGGCTGATGGCTTCAGGCATCTCCCTAACATCCTGTTCCACACAGGCCAACCCTTTGTGGGCACCTCCAAAATGCAAGGACACTTCAAATGTTTTCAGATTTCTATTTTCAGGCGACTGACTCAAGACACTATATGTCTAAATTTAGGTATTTACATATGAGCTAGGTGTCTGAGCTTGGAGATCTATTAGTTGACCAGATATAGACGTTTGCTTCATCTCTTTCTAAACCACTAATTGTATTGACTAGACCTCTATTCTCTTTAATGGGTACTTGGGCATTTATCTTGCATGCAGACATCTAAAATTAGATATCTTAATCCCTGAACCTAATCACACCACTAACTTTTAGATTCTTAATTAAGATAAATTAATTGAAAACTATAAGACCTTTGCGCCATTTTTGAGCCTTCTTATGCTTTCATTTGCCCTTAGTTGGAAAGTGTAGCTGACCATACTGCTTTCTTCTTTGATGAAGAAATTCCTGCTTTATTCCTGCTTTAGTGAATTGCAGGAATTAAAAAAAAAAAAATATAAAAAAATTAAAAGGTCAGAAAATGTTCCTGGACTTCCTTGAAAAAAAAGAGATACATAGAGATTTGCTTTGTTATTCCAAATCACTGTGAAATATCAACCAAAACTTCAAAATGTGGATTGCTCTGTTTTCTCATCAACGGTGGCAAAGGCTGTCAGGGGAAGTTTAGGTCAGATATCATAAAAAGTTCTTCACCCAGAGGGTGGTTGGGCTCTTCAACAGGCTCCCCAGTGAAGAGTTCAGGGCACCGAGCTTGCCAGAGTTCAGAAAGCATTTGGACAAAGCTCTCAGGCACGTGCTGTGATTCTTGGGATTATCCTGTGCAGGGTCAGGAGTTGGACTCAATGATCCTTGTGGGTCCCTTCCAGCTCAGGAATATTCCATGATTCTGTGATTCTGTTTAGAGGTAGCTACCGACATGACTCATTTACTCCACCCAGTTAATGGTACTGACCAGATCTTACCAAGGTTTTTAAGCAATCTTACTACCAGGGGTGCATGCAAACACTTAGGAATTTTGCTGAGCTTGAGCAAAAGCGTCTAAATCAGACCTGCTTTGGCTAATCTGGCATGAGGGGTGAGCAAAGCAGTGTTTAGCTCTGTGCAGATGTCAGTGTAGACTTTATCTTGTTGAAAGTGTTTGCTCACGCTTTGGTGTTTTTTTAGGTTTTGGTTTTGTTGGGGGGGGGGGAATTTTGGTTTTTTGTGGGGGTTTTTTTTTATTTTTTCTGTTTTTTTTTGGGGGTTTGTTTTTTTTTGGTTGATTTTTTGGGGTTTTGGCTTTTATTTTTAAGAAATACACAGAGATCGTTTGTTTTCTTGTTAAGTAAAGGACATACAAAACTTTGATCACCAGCTACAGATAAGTCTGGTGAAGATGAAAGGCTGTAACTACCATATGAATACTAAAAATTTACTGGAAGCAGAACATGCACAGGACAGGATAGGACAGAAGTCTCAAAAAGTATTTAAAAGATTACATGAGAACTGAAAGTGTTCATTCATTCTTAATTAAAGGTAATATGTTATTTCCCAGCAGAAAATGTTCTCTGAACATTGGTGGTATCAAAACCAAACAGTGTTTATCTACACAAGATACTTTTTTCAAAAGTATGTGATTTGATTTTTTTCAAAATGTCACATATTTTCCATTTCAACAGCTGTGGAAGGTACTGAGAACATTTGTTTCAATTTTACATAAAGAAACTGAGACAGAGAGGGTCAAACCGAGAAGGTATTTAACCTTCTACTTCCTTTTGAAATCATCATATAGAAATATCTTTAGAGATGTAGCTATAAAGTTTAAAAGCAATATTCAGAGTACTCACTTTCACATCTTAATGGCAAAAAATTGATTTCATTGATTCTATGCTGGCTGTTGAGCAGGGAGAGCTCCTGGTTCTCGTGTCAGAAGCTCTGTGGGAACTGGTCAAGAGTCACTATCACCTGTAGACTTTTTAAGGATGCACCTTCATTATAAAAATCGTTCACTCCTTGCCTTGGGACCTAACCCCCCCTGGTTCATAGAATCATAGAATGGTTCAGGTTGGAAAGATCATCTCATTCCAAAATTCTGCCAAGGAAAAGGACATCTTCCACTAGACCAGGTTGCTCCAAGCCCATCCAACGTGGCCTTGAACACTTCAAGGGATGAGTCATCCACAGCTTCTCTCAGCAACCTGTGCCAAGACCTCACCAACCTCACAGGGAGGAATTTCTTCTCAATGTGTAATTTAACCTGCCCTCATCACACTGAGTATACAATAGTTTGGTACTACATGGAGGAAGATGAAAGGTCTCTTTCCAAGATATTCAAAAATGTTATTGAGAGGATGGCAAATGGCAGAGTACTAAAACCGATAGACATAAAGTTCAGCTGCCCTCTACTTGCCCATTCACAGTCCCAGTTCTTAAAAGCAGAATGATGCTGTACCCTCTAGGCTTCATTGCAAGTGATACACTTAATGGTCACAGCCATTACCTTTTCAGAAAATACAGGCACAAATCAGTCTATACCAATTAGCTGATGGTCTGATTTTGTTGGAGAATCTTGTTTTTGTTTATCTTTGTTATGGACCATAACTTCTTTTGAAGTTGTACCTTGGTTTACAGAGAAGTGAGAGGCATTCCTTGTGTAGAAACTGTTTCATGAAGTTCATGTATGTGATGAACCTGACTGCACTCTAGTGCCTCAGGTCAAACAAGTCATGATTTTCATGTACTTCCTGAGGTCAGGCTTCATGGAAATATGCAGTGAGATTTGTGAGGCTCTAAGCTTAGACAATCCCTTGAAAACAGCTTCCTGGAATTTAAGGTTTTAAGTTCATTCAAAGCCCCATTTGGACACTGAAATAAACACTCTGGACCACATCTCAAGTGCTTTGTTCAAGGTCATCTTAGAGGAGTTCAATGGATCTTGGAAATGAGCCCAGATCTCTACTTAACTCTAGCCATAGATCCATCCATTTTCATTCCATAGCAGCATAATAAGGATTTGGAAAACTACTCTAAAACCTTGAGAACTGAATAGATATCAAAATCCTTCTGTATGTATTTGGAACCATCCTGCAGATTTCAGTGGAGGAATATATTCTTTCTTATAACAAATTGAATTGCTAAATACCTATAGAAATTACTTGTTAAAGCAAGTACAGCTTTCTCATAAATATTGTAGAGGTACATGCAGAGGGTTAAAAGCGACAGCTCAGTGGTCTGGAATTAAATCTGTTGCAGGTATATAATTTAGTGTGACGTTAATTGGGTAGTGGGGAAGCATAAATGAGGAACACAATGCGTATACATTGGAATTTTTTGTTAAAGAAGGAACACCACTAGTGCTAACCTCAGCAGCCCAAAATCAAAAAGGGCAGGGAGGAGGGGGAGGAAGGAAAAAAAAAAGCAAACAGTAAAACCCACAAAATACCAAATGCCACAACAACACACAAAACAGTGTACAACCAAACAATTCTTGTTTCTTTGGGAAGAAGTTTAAATTAGATTCTGAGGATTAAGATTTTCAGCTAAAAGGGATGAGTTTAGCTCTGAAATTATAGGTTTAGCTGATTCTAAGATGCTGCAGATCAGCTCATCCTTGTAGCTATGAGCTCTCCTGATCTGGGGCAAGCGGAGGGCAGCTGAACTTCGTGTGCATCAGTTGTGGTCCTCTGCTGTTTGCCAGCTGAGGAAAACACGTGCTAACTTGCTGGTACTTAGATGAGTGAGCAAGGAAGTCTGCAAGACCAATATTCGGCTACACATTCCAGCATGTTGTAGTTATACACTGTGTCATAAGGGACAAATAGTGATACACAATATCATAAGTTACCTCCTGTATTTTCATGTCATCTCAGGGGAGCCCAGAGCCTCCTGTCCTTTCTTTTTTTTTATTTTTTTCTTTCCATACCCCTACTCCCACATGACAACCCTTAAAGGCTGTGGATGCTAACATGAGCTACTCCGTCCCATTCAGTCACAGGCTCTATCAAGCTCATCACAGACAGAAAACCTTCGCTTCGTATTTATTCCTATTGTCAGGGTGGGTGAGATCTTGTGGGAATTGAAGTGTCAAAGGGAACCTCGTAACTGGGCAGACCAGGTCGTGTGAAGACCATAAGGAACCTCAAGTGCTGAGTCCAGTTCTGAACCCCTCAGTTCAGGAAGGACGTTGAGGTGCTGGAGCAGGTCCAGAGAAGAGCAACAAGACTGGGGAAGGGACTTGAGCACAAGTCCTGTGAGGAGAGGCTGAGGGAGTTGGGGTTGTTCAACCTGGAGAAGAGAAGGCTCAGGGGTGACCTCATCACTCTCTACAACTCCCTGAGAGGAGGTTGTAGCCAGGGGGGTGGTCTCTTCTCCCAGGAACCAGCAGTAGGACATGAGGGGATGGCCTTATGCTCTGCCAAAGGAGGTTTGGGTAGGATATTAGGAAGAAATTTTTTACAGAGAGGGTAATCAGGCATTAGAATGGGTTGCCCAGAGAGTTGGTAGATTCTCTGTCCCTGGAGGATTTTAAGATGAGACTGGATGTGGCACTTAGTGCCATAGTCTAGTAATCGCAGTGGTAGTGGATCAAGTGTTGGACTTCATGATCTCAGAGGTTCTTTCCAACCCAGCTGATTCTATGATTCTATACACTTCAATCTCCTCCTCTTGTCTCAGGAAAACTCATTTTAGCTGCTTAGATCATATGAATTAACAAAACATCTACTACAAATGGAAAAAAAAAAAAGGTAAAAAATCCATCCCAGCTTTACATGATATCCTTACTTATCTGGATCCTGTGCCACAAGAAATCAAAAGATACAAAACATGGAATTTTCCACTGGAAAAGAGGGGAGAACATTAAGAATACTGCTAGTGCCATAAGTTTCTTCTGCCCTAATTGTGTGTTATTTCTGGCCTAGGATAGATCTTTCTGTGCGGTTTGTACTTCTATTTCTTTACCTCTCACTCTGTTTTTTAAGTCCTTAGAGACAGAATGCTCTGGTTTGGATATTCAATTGAGTATTCGCGCACCGACCTGGATGATGAAGTCATTTCACCTGTCTGCTGTGCCTCTGGGTTCTTTCTCAACTGTTATGTTCAGGGTAGGGTCTGTCTCATGTACAATAGCTACTGCTCTGGGACCTTGGTCTCTGCTAGGGATATTAACTGATGCTACAACACAGGCACTAAGTGGGCCTGCAGTTAGGCACAGGTAATCTTAGACTGGAAAATAGGGAAAAGAATAAATTCAATACTCTATCATATTAATTTGCACAGTCGCAGTTTTGGAGATTAGTCTTAAATTATTTTGAATTGCAAATCCAACTGTCCTTTAACTATGACTACGACCTCTACTTTGTGGCACACAGTTCAATCTATACAGCCACACTCTATGGCAAATTACTATAATGGTGCTGTAGATGATGCACCCTAGCACAGAATCTTGGCTTATATCTGTAGACAAAGACATGCATGCACATGCACATTTTGACTTGCAACAACCTCCTAATAATACAGATTTATTCTCCTTTGGTTTTGCTTTCTTGGTTTCTCTTCATTCCCTATATAGGGTAGCAAGGACTCAGTGACTCGCTGGAAGAAATCTGTAGAGTATGTTAATTTCTGTGGAACTTAGGCAGCCTCATAAGTCTTAGAGATTAATAAGAATCTGGGAAGTATCTATCTTCTGGTGATGCTTTCATTTGCGCAGTAATAAAGCTCGCCTTTCTTGTTTAATAAAAACAATGAGGAAACAAATGGGTGTGCAGGCATTGGAACTTTTGAGGAATTAATTCAAAAGCACGGAGGAAAGTTTTTTATCATTCTGTAAGCACGAGAAAGGTGAAAATTACTCTTCCCTGGAGCTCTTACCCTCTGTGTGCCTTATCTCCAAGTTACACCAAATTTAAGGCAAAATCCTCAGAAAGTGCTAAGTGTCTCTTAGAAAGTGCTGATCATTTTCCTGAAAGGTGGTGGGCACATTTCACTGAGACCATCAGGAGCCTGGGAGAGTTTTGCATAATTCACTTTCTTCCCGTGCCCACTGGAACAATTTCCTGGTAGAACATGGAGTCTCCATCCAAATGATGTTTCTGTGGAAATTTTCAAATCAGTAACAAATTTCAGGGTTTTTTTTTTTTCGTTTTTTTTTGTTTGTTTGTTTGTTTTTGTTTTTGTTTTTTTAGTTCTTTTTTGGTTTTGGAGAGATGGCCATGATTTTGCCTGGCTGTTCCCTTTATCCTTCTCTCCTCCCCCTTACCCCCCTCCAAAGGTTCTTGTCAATTTAACTTTCTGAGCACAGACAGGCAAATGATGAAAGCAGGAGCCTTGCAGCAGGCAGGGGGCCAGGGGCAGAGCACCCAGCTCCCACCCGGCTCCCAGTCTCCCTACAGCTCCAGCTGCCAGGGAGGCACAAGCCCAAGTTGCTTAGCATCCCCACATCTCCTGCAACTCTGGCTGCCAGAGAGCTGGAACAGAGTGAGAACTTGTAAAAGCAATTTGCTTACCCCTCCAAAAAAGAACTTTGTAAGTTAGCACAGTTTTATTTCATTTAGGCATCAGGATTTGAGGAAAAAGGAAAAGTTTCAAAACTTTGTTTTCCCTAGGCACACATTAATGCACTTATTATACTAAAAAGTGCTTTGATGACTGAAGACCTGTGCATCTTTGACAACTGGAGATACACACGGAGACTGTCCTGTGGCCAAGAACTGCCCAAACCTCTCTGCCTCCACCAGTTCCCAAACTCTGTCTCAGGATGAACACAACTGCCTACAGTGGCCATACTAAGTACCAAGAATGAAAGGATGGTGCTACAGTAACTTCTTGAAGATCCTGAGCCTCCTTGTATTGCTGCTGTGACACTTGGTGGTCTAAGGAAATGCTCTTATCCTTGTGTTTCTACAGGGGGAATGTCTCTTAAAGAATGCTGATTAATCTGATTCTTGTCCTACTTCAAGCAAGCCATTATTTTCACCACTTATAGTCCACATAGATGGAACTGTAATATATAGAAAGTTGTTGCTTGATAGGTGCTTCATGCAGACATTAGTCTTTCTGGTTCAAGGATGGACTGGATGCTTGGGTTCTTCTTCTCTCAGTGGCAGGTCATATAATCTCCCTGTCCCCATCCCTGAAGTGAAATTTGTCTAAGAGACAGTAAAAATTCCTGTTTATCTCACTTCAACAACCTGAGAAATAAATTCATTGAGTATTATTCTTCCCTGTAGCAGCTTCATCCAACCTTAATCTATATATCTAAAAAGATTACTTGATAGGCAGGCCTGTCCTGTGAGTTGCTGAGATTTGTTCTTATTTGTTTTTCCAGCTGGATCCCATGTTACCTGCTGTCTTTATCCTCAACATAATTTGTGTTGTGGCACCTTTAAGGATGATCCAGCTTTGTCTGGGTGGAGAACATGCATAATTCTTTACACTGGTAGGAACACAGTTTCAGTCAGGAGGTCTTGCCTTTCCTTCTGTTCTGGAGTTGATACTATAGCACAGGCATGGGTCAGGATATTATGTTTGTAGCCCTATTACAGTGGATCTGTTTGGGCCCTGACTTTAACCCTCACTTAATAAAAATGTGTTCTAGCCACAGGCTATGAGTTCTCATGACTAGTAAAGGTAGGGACCTTTGAAATGCAATAAAACAGGGAAGAAATATTGTGAGATATAGCACAGTTTCTGCTCTCCCCCTTCCATCTTCTTGCACCCTGAAGTGAAACCTTTGTTTTAGAAATAAACACTTTGGGACTTAAATCAGTTTTTCTTTAATCAAGTGCACTTTTTATATATCCTTAAATAAAATACTACTTAAAACGGGTAATTTTATGTGAAGTGGGAGAGAGATAGTGCAAGAATCTACAGTATATCAGACGGAATTAGTTTTTCATGCTACAAGATGTAAACAAATCTATTTAATTAGAACATCTTGTTCCTATTGCATTCAGAGTAATTTTTTTATACAGGCAGAAATAAAAAAAAAGGTTTGGTAACAAATTTCTGCAATACAACAAAAAAAAAAAAAATCTGAACTGTGCATCTCCTTCACTAAAACAGATGTTTTTTCTGCACAATGTTGTTTGAATTGGGATCTCAAAGTCAAAGCCCCATCACAAAGATGATCGCAGGGCCAAGTACACACATTACTAGAGATCAACTTTGATTTGACAGCCTTCCTTTCTGTTTCATCAGTGGAGAGATAAGATGAGTAGTCATAAAGGGAGAAGCTGGTCCTTCAAGTTGTTGAGGTTATTCATACCAAGACCAGACTCCAATCCTGGGACTTCCTGCCTACACCAAAGTTATGAGATTTCTGTGCCTGCTCAATTCTGGGACAATCTGTCAGTTTCATCATTATTTCATATATATAATCCAGAAACATTAATGAATTTCCCCTCTTTCCAGTTGTTTTCTCTCCTTTACAAGGTAAAATGAAATCTGGCACAGCAACAGGAGGAAAAAGTAAGGCTGTGTGCTCAAGGGCTTTATTCAACCCCATAAACTCTAAGATCACCTTTCTCTTTCCTCTCTGGAAGCCGTGCAAGGAGCCCACTTGGCTATACAGGCTCATTAGTCACAACAGAAAGGCAGCACAAGGTCCCACAGTGACAAGCTGCCACCTAAATCTAGGTAATGTGCCGTGCTAAAATGCTGTACACTGGCTTGCAGCAAGATTTCAGTTCCTTGCTAATGTTTCCTTTTCCTTCTGAATCCTAGACCTGGATTTACCACCTTTGTGGACCATCTTTTCTTGGATCCACATTTTAAAATGTGTAGCTTCCTGACCATACGTTTCCAAAGCCTCAAATGGGCAGTAGAGGCACACAAAGGTTGCCTGGGAATATTATGGATAATGCCAGACCTCTAGTTCCAGTCACCTCATGGAGACTCTGAGGCCAGCATAGAGGTAGGCTGAGCTCTCCTCTCTACATAGTAGCCAGCTCTGCCCCACTAGATTGATATTACAAGAAAGATTCCTTGACTGTGTTGTGCTAGAAAGGTCTCCAGGCGGGATCTTGGCAAAAAACAGGGACAGCTTTACCTCCTGAATAGGAGGATCTCCAAGACAGTGTTTATCTGGGAGTCTTCCTGAGCTCCATGAGTGGCAGCTGTACACATGAATTTGGGCTGTTCTTAAGACAATGTCATGTTTTCTATGCCAATACAGTTGCCCAATAAAGACTCCAAATGCTGCATGCTGTGGCTATGATTAATGGCGGGCAACAGTAACATTCTTTAAAAGGGAAAATAAATCCAAATTCAGGCAGGAACTGAAATCTTGCCTTGGTAAAGTGCAGTCAGACTAAAGCAGTGAAATAACCGTTTTCACTGGAATTAACCACACCTACAAAATATCTCTCTCATTTTAGTCAGATCCCTCAGGCCCTCTGTGTACCCTGTATTTTCATATAAGATGTGAATTTTCCCAGTCCTTTCCTCTCACATGATGACCATTCAAATTTAACCTTCTCTATAAGAGCCTGAAGAATGCAGTGCTCTCACCAAGGGTCTGAGTGGGGCTGCACAATGCAGTCAAGGAAGCATGGCTTCATCCCACAATGCCATCTGGTTTTTCTCCTAGTGCACCAGACAGGCATGCTACATCCTCGTGTCATAAGTCTGAGGAAGTAGGTTAAATAGAACTTTAGCAATCAGGGGAATTCAATATCGTTCCTCTCTTGCCCAGAGACCTGCTGTGCCTCCTGGAACAAATATCCTTGCATTTGTGGAAGGTGTCCCTTTCCATGGCAGGAGAGTTGGAACAAGATAATATTTAAGGTCCCTTTCAACCCAAACCATCCTATATGACTTCTTTTTTCTCCTCCCATCTTTCCTTTAACTTACTCATTTATATGACCAGTTCTTCAGGACAATCTGTTTTATTTCACATCCATGTCCAATGGACCTCAACCTCACCTGAACTGTCTAGACACGATAGTTGCCTGTAATCACAATAATCCCACTAAAAGCAAAATGCCAATATTTTTGCACCAATGTGAGAACTGGTTTGTATTCCTCTGGTTTTGTCCCTTACATTAATGATGCTTAGAGGCAAAACAAAGAGCTGATCATCTTACCACCATTAAATGTTATTAACGACTTTTAAACAATTGTCAGCGAACTTAAGTGCTTGTGTAAGCGAGGAATTAATTGTCCCGACTTAATAAATATCTCAGGCACTGGCACACCACTTATGGGCAAACTGTCACTGACGCCTGGCCTCAAAAGTCTCCATCTGGAGAAGCAGCCAAGCAGCACACAGTGACACTCCTGTCTGAGCCATCCTCCTTGCTCCTGCCCAGGAACTACAGCTCACTTTGTCACTCTTCCAGTCTACTCTCTGTAATCTGCCTCTCTCCTCCCCCCATTCCTATCCCAGTAATGTTTTTTTCCCCCTGGTTGCATCATAGCCATCCCAAAGTATTCTGCCCACATCATTCTTAACACCTGTCTATTTTTTTCCTGTTTCCTCCATCAAATAAATTTTCCAGGAAACACAACCACAGCATTCCTCTGTGCATCAAGGGCAGAAGATGTGGTTTAAAAACACATAATGCCCAGATGCTGTCCCAGTAGAAATGCTATGTCCAGTTCTGGGCTCCTCAGTACAAGATGAGGAACTACTGGAAAGGGTCCAGCAGAGGCTACAAATTTGATGAGAGTTCTGGAGCATCTCTCTTATGAGGAGAGACTTGGGCAGTTGGGCCTGTTTAGTCTGGAGAAGACTGAGAGGGGATCTCAATAATGAGTATAAATATACTAAAGATGTGTGCCAAGTGGATGGTGCCAAACTCTGTTCAGTGGTGCCCAGTGACAGGATGAGGAGAAATGACCATAAATTAAAGCATAAGTAGTTCCACCTCAAAATGAGGACAAACTTCTTTGCACTGAGGTTGGCAGAGCACTGGAACAGGGTCCCCAGGGAGATCACAGAGTCTCCCTCTCTGGAGACATTCAAAACCCACCTGGATGCATTCCTGTGTTGGATGATGTAGGTGACACTGCCTCAGCAAGGGGTTTGCACTAGATGGTCTCCAGATGTCCCTTACCACCCTAAAAATTCTGTGATTATGTGATTCTGTGAAATAGAAATCAGTGTGAGTTTATGGTGAAATTTGTGACATGAATAGCACATCCTATTACTGAAGTGATGCAGCATAATAACATAATGATATCACTAGAAAATGAGGCCCCTGTATTAGATTATTCCCATTTCTGTGCCCTTTTCAAGCTCTAGAAAAGTAAATAAATGTTGTCACATCTGTTTCACAGGTCTCCATCTGTGAAACTTTGGTGTAGAAATGTTATTTTTTCCAGATTTATAAGGGATGCTTTATGGTAGAACAGAGACATTAATTCAGTTCTTTTTGCATCTCGATAACTGGTCTTTATTCCCTCTCTCTCTGTGATTTCTAGTCTCTAAATTTTCATTAATTCCTAGGAGGTAAGATTATTTTGTTAGGAAAGAGATGGGTGTCTTTACTTGCTGTGTGAGGAACATGGTTTAGTCAGATGATTTTCAAAACAAATCCCAAATGCCTTCCAATAACTTATTACCTTCTCTGTGGTCTTTCTTCTGAGTATTTACCTCAGAAAACAAAAGCCACTCATTTGTTCTTCTCACGGGTCTCTTCAATCCTTCCACCATGTTGCCCCTTCTGCTTGGAGCACATCCCTGAAACTGTTCTATTGTCCCTTAACTATCTATCCACGCAAACATCTGCATTACCCCCAAGGGAAAAAATTTCCCTTCTTACAAGTGCAACAAGAAATGAAACCCAAATCTGAACAAAAACAGTGTCCCTTTCCTACTGTGACCTGCAAAATACTTTCCCGAGGCTGGTATCAACTCCCTCCATTTAAGTGAAGCTCATTTGCAGTCACTTGCCTATTCACAGTGGAAGGGCAGTGAGCAGAGCCAGGGCTGCCTGTCACCAAGATGAATAGACAGATGGCAGGGACAAAAGTGGTCACATTTGGTCTGAGCCAGGGGTGCCATTTTTAAGGTCAGGTCTTCATCTTGTAGTGGTCAGGAGGAGGCCTGTGATGATGATGATGACAGTACATTTGGAATGATACTGCTATTTGCTTATCATGGCTTTTGCACAGAAGGTACCAATTTTAGCAAACACAGGAGGAAAGCAATTGAGTTAGCCCTGCAGCAGCATCTGAGGATCTTCTTATCTGCATGGATGATTCTCTTTTTACCCACTGCATATCAGAGTTTAGCTACAGAAACAAAAGCTGTTTTCTTCCCTGGAGAAACAATGAATATTTCCTAGACCTCGCTGAATTTCTTTCCATCTCTTTTTCGAAAGAACCACATGTAACTTCTCCAAAGATTTACCTGCCAGTTTCTGCATTAATCAGAATGACTGGATCCTTCCCTGATGCTTATCTCAGTGTCACAAAGCTTTCATGGAATTGGATTTATTTGGAAGTTTTCCATGAACCTCAGATGACTGGACATAGTTTTCCCTGGTTAAACCGAACACATAGTAAAAATTACTTCCTCCCTCTTCTTCCCTATCTGCAACCTTGTGCAGACAAATGCTAAACCACTAAAAGGTTCTTCAGGTAGTGAAAGTTGATGCAGGTACTCAAAACACAAACATGATATGTCAGTTTACCTTCAGTCGAGACTCTGAGTATGAACAAGTTCTGAATAACTCCAACAAGTGCAGAGACCAGAATACAATTAGTTTTTACTTTACCAACGATCCCAGAACAAGGTATTGGTGTCCAATGCATCTTCTTCATTCATTGGAGACTAAAACCAGACCCAAACCAGAAAAAAAACATATTTATTTACAAGTTGGAGGTGTGCTTTAAATAGGAAATTAAGAGCCAATAGCCATATAATCTTATAAGAATAAATGAGCAGAAAGATTGATAAAAAACAAAGAAAAATAAAATTTCTCGCAGCTGTGTTTCACATATGACCTCTTCAGAATATGATTAAGAAACAAAAAAAAATAAACAAAAACCTTCCTTCTGGTATATGCAATATACTTGTAAATAAAGAATAGTTTGGATTAGTGCTATGCTAACTCACTGCAAAACATGGATCTCTGTGCATTTATGTTTAGCTTTAAATATTGGAAGTCAAGTTCAGCAATTAGATGTCAGGAAAAGAATGTCTTTCCAGAATTGGAATTAAATAAAGTTATTGTGGTCCTGATGTGATCCTGGTGCTATGACAGCAGAGAATTTGAGTATATTGAAATTGGAAATAACCAAAATGTTGTGTGACCTCTTACACTTTATAGCACAGGGTAAAGAAGGGAAAATAAAACACACTGCCTCTACCTCACTGTGTGCATATCCATCCCAATTACTTGTTTTACTGGACAGGCACCTGCAGTCTCTCTGACTGCCAGGACTAAAAGAGGAACCCAAGCTTGCCCAGGTAATACAGTTTCTTACTATTCCAAGCCTCACTTCTGGAGTTCATTGAAAGTGGAATAAAAGCAAAAATATACTTGGTGTGCTTGCAGTTGTTCTGGAATTCCTTTCCTCTTTCCTGCTCTTCTGCAGGACACAAAGCATAAACAAGACAGTGGACTGAGTCCATCTCTGCCTCCTTTGTGCAGAACATAACAATCTGTTTTCTTCCTTCTAGCACAAGTCTATTCCCTTAGGTTGTGAGATTCTTTTTGTGAGAACTCCCTTTACCTGTGCCATACTGCCTGTAGCCCAATAAGCACATACTGACAGAGCCCTGGAGTGACAGAATTGTCACTTCCCAAATTGTTAGATGTTGCAATTCCTTCCCTTCATCCTTCTTCTCTAGTGAATTCTTTCTCTCAGTGATTTCCACTATAGCTCCTCCTATATTCTCGGACTTTACTGGACATCACAACAGTTACTCCCAGGCAGGACAAGACCCTTTGGATGTGTGTTGTCATGACAACATGACGAACAACTGGAAGAGTCCATTGCCTCCACTCCAGTTGCTGAGGGAGTGGTGGTGTCACCAGTGAGGTGAGACTCACGTGATGCCTGGTGGCACCCGTCCCCATGTGCATCTTGGCTACCACCTCCTGGTGGGAAAATGTTTTTATATGGAGCAAAACCCACTTCCTGGGGAGAGCATTATTGTCTCCTTGGACAGAATCCAGTACCGGAGGAGGCTGCAGTTTATCAGCTCTGTCCTCACCACTCCACTCAAAGTGTCTGTGCCATCAGGGGGATTGATGGAGTTGGGAAAGCCCCGAAAACCATATAACTTGACATTAAAGAGAGGCTGTGAAGCCCTCACAACCAAGAGTACCTTTCAGGGAGATATGCAGAGAAAACTGCTCTGTCTCTTTGGTGAATGACTTTTATCGTGAAGCTGCACAAAGCCATTACTGGAGAAAGGCACATATTTGCTGGAGCTTGGAGGAGGGAGGAAAGGGGAAAAAACCAACAACAATAAAAATAAGACACATGCTGCCCTCTTTTCTCTTCAGAGACTTTTGGAGAATCTCCTGAGGACCAGAGGCAGCTGCAAAGGTGTTGTAAGGATGGAAACAGTGCACACACAGAATTTGACCCAGAGTGTGCACTGCAGTGGACAGTATTTTTGGGGTAGGAGTATACATACTGCCCCAATAAATTCACCTGCATAACCCCTCCAAGAGTCCCTATATTACAAATAAGTTTATTCTATCTGACTGAAGGCAGACAGCAAGGAGTGGAGGCAGCTGGGAACTCATGGCAGCTCATCCAGTGACTTGGATCATGGGCTCTTTTCTGAACTCTGAAATTATAAGCAGAGGCTGGTACTTGGTGAGGTTGATAGTGCAGTGGTTGGCTTGCTAACCGTATAAAAGCTTGCAGGCTGCTCAGGTGTGTCTACATAAGAGTGCTGCAACTCCAACAGGTGGGTCTTGTGGCACCCTGCACCACGGGCAGGGCTCTCACAGGGAGACATGTCAAGAACATTGTGGTGCAGTGGTGTGGGTGAGAAAGGCAAACAGGAGGATTTTTTTTTTTTTAACTTACTGCATATTTAGAATCAAGGAAAATATAATGTAATATAAATAAAAACAAATGGCTCAGTCAACTCATCTTTAATGCTTTCCTGTGTGACATCTATTTTGTCTAATGGAATACGACTTTCATACACCAACTGGATATTTAACCTTGGCCAAAAGTTATGATGTACATTACAATACACTTTTATTATGTTACACTATATTGTTGTTGTTTTTTTAATCTATTGCTAAGCCCTTAACAGTATGTCTGTGTCGATGAAACCCATCTGTCAAAAGCACAGTAGGGACATTATTATGTAAATGTAGTTGGGTCTTCCTTTTGTGGAATTGGGGGCAGGAATTTAATATACTGTCCTAATATTCCAGCCAGAGGGGAAAA
>VYXB01001551.1:577720-629402 GCA_013397135.1 Pachyramphus minor | reverse complement strand
CCTAAGTAAGGAAAAAGTCTAGTTGAACTTGGCTTTTAAAAAGTCAGAGCTTTCTCTTCGCCCTTCCCAGTAAGATCTTTGGAGCTAATGGTACAGTTTCTAATAAAAAATAAAATAAAATACATGAGAGACTTTTTAAGTGCACCAGGAGACAGATAGGTCATTAATATTAGCACTGCTATCTTTTCTATATTACACTCATATTTCAATAACCTACTTTTTTTTTTTTTTTTTAACAGGTGCCGTTTTGGATTATTTCTTTATTAGGGTTTTTTTATAAAATATGCACAAAGATATGTAGATTTCTGGGGGAGGCGTGGGTGAGGAGGAGATTATTTATTACAGTGCTTAAATATCAGCCAAAATCTATCCATCGAAATTGTCCTGGCTTAGATGCATTCTGCCATTATTTGTAAAATTAAGACATTTTTTCCTGTTCAGAAAAGGGCTAAAATTGAAATAGCCACTATGGGAAATGAAATATCCACACAGCCCTCCTCTGGGCAAGTTCCCAACCTGAGGAGCAGACTCCAGGAGGTTTGTCCCAATGTGATGCATGAAATAAAGTGTGTGTAGCTCTCTAAATCCAGATTACCAGCTGATTTCCTCCCCTGAATTCGGAGGCACCATCTGTTGAAATCACGACAGCCTCCACTGTGAGGATCTCTGAGATGGGAAAGTGTTGTCATCTCCTTCTTTGCAGATGGGGTGCTGAGGAGCAGAACAGCTGAGTGTGTGTTTGCACAAAAAAATTAAGGTATATTCACAGCATAAGGAAAGGCACACGCACTCTGGCTACATTTCCTTAGCACAGGTAATGGCAACAAGGAGCACATGACAGCAGAAGGGTTAGCACGGATAACAAGTATTTACGGCCCCCTCACATTCTGGATCATCTCTTGGATCCTGAGTCTTTCCTCCTGTTCAGTGAGTTTTACTGAAAGCTCCTCCTGCTTGGGAATCCTTTCTAATTTCCTTGCAAGGGAATCTGTGAGAGCAGCCTGATTTGTCAAGAGACCTTACCAAAGCACATAGATGGCATTGTGGGACAGTAAAATGGGAAGTACAATGGGAGGTAATAACACCAATAATGAGGTTGTGTATGCCCCATAGGAATCAACCAGGAATTTAAGTGTCTGATTTAAAGATTGCAAAACAGACAAACAAACAAAAAAGCATGACTTCATGACATCTTTCTTGTTTGATAAAAAAGCCTTTAAAGTACATGATAAACACCCTTTTATTTGGTACATTCAGATGGGCATGGGAAAGACCATGCTTTCCCCATCCACAGTAGACTCAAGCCCTCAGCTACCACCCAAGGAAAAAAACACCCTTTTACCCAGGCAAGCTACAGGAGGAAATATCCATCCATGGTCCCAGTGGGCCACTGCTTGAAAAGGAGTGTAGCTCACACTTATGATGCTGATACCTGCTGCTATTTCTGGCAGAAAAGTGAAAACATTCAACTTTGGAAACACTTTTCTAAGTCCAGAGATTGTGGAGCTCTTGGAAGGATCTTGTTTGATAATATGAAGTGTCATAGGACAACTGTATGTGTTTCTAGACTTGGCCAAAATTGACTAGGTCTTGGGGATAGTAAACAACTGAATATCTGTTTCACATCTAAGTCACGTTCAATAGACATCCTCAAAGCTTTTGACAAATTCTTCTGCTAGAGAAAGCTCTCTTTTATCCAGAGGTACAGAAAAGAAAGTGTTCACACAGGAATACAGTAACTAACTTTTTAGCCCTTAGTCTTTTTGAAGTGATTTGAAGCAATTTCTTTTCCTTTCCTGAAGCATGGACTAGGGTAATTGGAGATAGGTAGGATGCCTAGTGCCAATGGTGGAAATATTGGGTACCTTAGGGACTGAGAAAATCATAGAGAAAAATGGAAACCTTTCATTGTATACCCTGTTCCCGTTTATTAAGTTATTGTGTGGACAGGAATTTTATCTCAGTATTTGCATATTATGGTTCACAGAAATGGCAAAATTATTATGTTTGGCTAGGTGGGCCTCAGTGTCAGGTCTTGAGTGTGCATTTGCTCTTCCATGTAAAATATGATATGGTGAAACACAGCCTTCCTGTAAGTGGCTGTATCTGACAGCAAGTACCAAGGCTCTGGTTTAGACTGATGAGCTCATAGAATCACCAAAAGGTTTGTGTTGGAAGGGACCTTAAAGGTCATTTAGTCCAACAATATACCAGCAAGGTGTTCCCTATGAAACAGACTTTCAAAGCCTTATCAGCCCGTCCTCTCTCCTCTGTGCTGCTGCTGCCTGTCATACTCTCTGCCAAGGGAAGGTGAAGCTTAGTGCTGAATTAGGATAAACATAATGACTGAGCTTAATTGGGCAGCATACAGTGGAGACAAACATAGTGACTTTTCCTCATCCATAACTAAGTCTCGCTGCACTCAGCCACTAACATACTGAACTTGATCAGCAGAGCTAATTTTCATTAGCTGATTGAGCAGACTTAATGCATTCTCCAGCTCCTACTGCTCCCAGCTGCCTGCTGAAGGAGGTGCACTGAGTACAGGTCCTATCTCAGAAGGGTCAGCCCAGAGGGGATCTGTATCAAGAGAGGAAAGATAACCAGTGCTGTTCCTTTTGCATGCCTTCCTCTCCTGCTTTCCACAGACACCTGCTTCTTCAGATATTTCTTAATTTAAAGTTTAATCAAATTTTCTTTTAACATCTAAGCCCTTATGTGACATTAATATCTCTAAAGACTAAAATCCAGATCTATAGATATCTCTGAGTCTAAAAATACTTACCCATTGTTAGTCCAAAAAGTTAAATAACTATTAATTCTCCTCATTAATTCTCCTGGTATTAAACCAGGCTGTAGAGTTGCATTGTGTGGAGGAGGATGTGAAACACTGTCACGTGCCACTCATGGCACAGCACAAGGCAGAGAAGATAAAGTATAATTTTTAGCAGTGAGAAGACTCTGCACACTCTCTTGTGAATCTTTTAAAACTCCAAGCTAATTGACTGGGGCCCACTTGGCAGGTGACAGTGAAAGAAATGGCAGGGGTGACAGGATCCCTTTAGTAAGACTGAAGCTGGTAGGAAAAATGTATTATATTCTAGGGTTTGTGGCTTTTCTTTGTTGATTTTTGGTTTTTTTTCTGAAAAAGTTTTACAACCTTTTAAAAATAAAGATCTGGAATTTTTTTTATTCAGGATTTCACCTCGGTGTTTCATAGGAGTCACAGGTTCAACGGGTTTTATGGAATTTTTCATGTGTTCATTCTCCTTAATTGGCTAAATTGTCTGATTGATCTACATTTCCCATTGCACCTAAGAGCTTCTACATGCTAAGAAAAGAGATACTGAGGCAAAAAACTCCCTGAACACAGCTAACCATGGCAGACACTGTCCAAGAGGAAGATTGTGAATTAAGATGTTTGTGTTTGCCAGTATAATAATTGAGAGGGAATGGTTGTCCCACAAAATTATTATTGGTGAATGAAAATTCAATGTTTTATTTGGAAAGAAGACTTCTGTAAATTATTACATTGAGATACTACATTAATAATACTTGGTCATTATTATATATATGTGTATTAAAATTTTTAACCACTGACAGACAGCAACTTTGCTGCTTATCTTGCATCTCAGATGGGAAATCTTATGCAAGGTATTAGAGATCCAATGGTGGAAATATTACTCTGATGACCATTTAAACTTTTTCAGTGGGTCATTTCTCCACCTAACTGCCTTTTACACATCAGCATAAGTTCCTTCATCCACAGGCTGGAACACAGTGCTGTCCTGAGGAGCCCAGAGATGCCTCAGCAGCAGCAGTCAGGAGGGAGGGATGGTGGAGAGACTTCACCCTACGGCATGTGGAATTGTCTGGGCTGCAAAGGGTGCCTCAGGCACTTTCATGTTTACACGTGGGAGAGGAAGAATGGTGCTGCCTCAGTCTGGGGAGAAGGGACAGCTGCTCTGGGTTGGCAGCAGATAGGTGGCAGATTGAGAGGCGGATCGGTCCGTGGGGGAAGGAGCCCATCCCCAGTGGTCCTGTCTTTCAGGCCTTTGAAGATTTTTCCATACCCGAGTGAGCTGCAGCAGCCAGCCGCTGCTCAGTGTCCCAGAAGCCTCCTGTCAGAGCAGATCTTGCTGACAGCAACTGCACATCTTTTTAAGCACTGCTGAGGCACGTAGGCCGTAAGGAGGTGGTACAGGGACAGTGCTGGAAGCAGAGATCAGCTTTCATAAGGTCAGCTGTGCTCTGTGATTGGCAGAGCGGCAGCTTCTGGTCAATAACTGCAAGGGATTATTGATCCAGCCACCAATCTGAACTCTTAATTACTGATATTAAATGTCAGAAACTTTCAGAGTTTAAGTCATATGACTGTAATCTTTTATTCCAGAAGCTCTGCGGCGGCAAGCTCTCATCAAACTTCATGTGGCAAGGGTGTGCTCTCAGCTGCGTACTTGGAGTGATGGAGCTGGCTTTCATATGCCTGCTCTGGGTTTGTTTGGTGGGATTGCTGTTTGGCTCACTGCATCTTTCACCTGCATGTCACTCAAAACTAAAGAAGAACACAAAAGAAGAGCCCTTTTCTCCCACTAGCAAAAGCTGGGGTTCTCTATCACGTGAAATTCTTTCCTTAAGCACGTCAGAAGTCAGGAAATGACGCTTTCCTGGATAGCCCTATATAAATCCATGTGTGTATAAAGAGAAACAAAGCAGGTGTACATTTCAATAGATGTATATTACTCTTACGTATGCATTATGAAGAAAAAGAAAATAAGACACCATCATACTTTATATCGACAGGCAAATATCTGCTCACACGAGTTAAATGCGCAGGAGTGCTACACAAATACTGTTTCATAGTAGTAACTGATAAGTTGTCTTTCTGATGCTTAGTAGACATTTGAATCTCTTTCCTGATCATATATTTTCTTACCTTCTAGGTCCAATACTTTGAGAAATACCGAGAATTCCTGTGCATTCAATACTTTGAGAAATACCGAGAATTCCTGTGCATTTTCCACTCTGCCTATCATTTGAGGACTTTATAGAATCACAGAATCATTTAGGCTGGAAAAAAACCTTTGAGATCAAGCCCAACTATAAATCCATCACTACCAAGTTCACCACATCCTAGCACAGTGTCTGTATAGTTGGAAGTTTTCTCCCCCTTTTTAATTACTTTACATTTATCGGCATTGAATTTCTCCTGCCATTTTGTTGCCCTACCATTCAACATCATGAGATCTGTGTTTCTGGTTGTCAGATTTATTTTTATTATCTGGCTATCTCAATGCCATCAACAAATTTTATCTCTAGTGCAACAGAAAGGATTCCTGTGGGACTTACTTGGTCACCTGCCTCCAATAAAAAACCTGACCATTTATTCCTACACTTCACATCTAGTTCTTTAGGCAGTTATTAACCCAAGAAAAGTATTTTGTATTTCTTTCTGCAATAACCTAGTTTCTTTACAGGCCTTTGGTAAGGGACTTTTCAAAAATCCAAGTGTGCTTTTATCCATATGCTTGCTGACTCTTTAAAAGCACTCTAATAAATTTTGTAAGGGATAACTACCTCCTATAAAAATTGTGTTGCTTCTTTCACATTACATTATATCCATCTACTTGTCTGCCAGTTCTGTTCTTGATTACAGTTCCTTCCAATTAGCTTGATACTGTATCACACTTCCTGGTTCGTAGTTCCTCATTTCCCAAACTGAAAACAAAATCCCTCATAAAAAAGAGTTCCTATTTAGCAAGAACTAATAATCAAACCAAAGATGACCATGGAGTACTCTTGATTACTGATAACACTTGTAAGTCTACAAGGAAGAGTTATTTCAAGTTCCTGAGTGTAACTTCGTTTTACTTAAAATTTTTCAGGCTATTTATAATCTGAAGAAATTATTAAAGGTAGAAGCTGAATCTTAATATCTGTCTCTCTGGATGGTGAATCAGGGTGGATTCCCTCCATTTAGTCTCTTGAACTGGATTCTTTGTCTTGTCATAATTAAAGAAAAAAAAAAAGGAAAAATGGGTGATTCTTTGCTATGATCATTTCATTCTCAGAAAAGGAGACTTACATTAAAAGCAAAACAGTACACAAACTCATTACTTCAGTCTCCAGCATATTTCTCTGTAAAGGGTTTTTGAGAGATATTACCCCTTGGAGAGTCAGCTGACTCTTCAGGGAACCAAGTACTCTATTATCAAAATTAGTAGCAGACAAATAATACTGTATCATAGGTAATTAAAATAATTTACAGATGGGCAAAATTCATTAAAGGGTTGGTGAATCTTATTTGGTGCATCACGAAGAACCTAAGCAATTTTTAAGTGGGCAAATATGACTAATCTTAAATAAATCCTATGAAACCAAAGAAAGCCTTTAAGTCAGTTAATCAAAAGAAGCCAGTCAAGCAGTTGTCTTGAGGCAGACAAATCAATGAATATCAAGAAACTTAAATCTGTATTAAATCCCATTACTTATCTTTGTTTACCAAATTTTAGCCTCAATGCCCTCTCTAGGACAGGAATATATATTCTAAAAAAGCTGGCTTTCAAGAGTAGAAGCCCTCAGCCATGTACATGACAATAGCATTTCCACAGCCCTGTAAAATTGTTCAAAGAGAATTTAAATTAAGTTCTGTGGCAAAGCTTTCCAACTGCACATCACCTCTGCAAATGTCATCTCAGTGATGTCATCACATGGTAGGAATAATGCTGAGTTATTGAATACTGCTGTTTTATGTTGAGTTGTACTGTCTTTTGTTCTCAGTCCTTGTTCTTAGGTCTCTGGTTGCTGAAAACTCCCAGGAGTGAACTGGAAAAGCTGTTGGCCATACTATAAAGCTGAGCAGTAGGAGAGCTGCCTCTTTATTTTAGAGGCTTTTATAACCTTCTCTTTTACTTTAGGCAGGGAAAAATGTGCATCTCTTTCAGGCTTGACTGGATTTAAAATCAGCTCCTCTCATCTACTCCTTAACACCTCCATGGCTTTAGAAACAGAGCTCAGGACTATGCAGTCAATTTAATGCATATGTAGGACACTTACAACTAGCTTTTGTATGTATGTGTATCTGGTAAGAATGACTCAGAGTTCCTTTCAAGGCAAGGTTTTAACTTTTTGCATTTATTTGAGCCACTTACTTACATGAGGCTCAATACAAGCTGAAAATCTGCTTCAAGTAAATTGCAGTTAACTTCTCTTTTATAAAAGAATAAGGGAACACTCTAACATTTCTCATAAAAGTCTTTTAAGACTTCGTTTTCAAGAGAGCTTTCCAAATTGAATGCCCATGTAGGAACATTGCTGTTTACCTTAGTAACCCCTGTGTACAAGCTTGAGGTCTGTTTTCCTTTGTTTTTCCCAGTTGGTAAGAAAACCTACAGCTATAACATCAGTTGGAAGCAAGAAGAGTGGTTCAACTTTTCTGCTAAGTTATCAGAAATGGTAAGATTTCAGTTAAAATACACTAATCCTAAATGAATAAGCAGCACTAAGAAGGAACACTGCATTTTGTTCAGTAGAGTAACTATGCAGCACACTTCTGCTGTGTCTGAACAATGGGCATAACAAGCTCTCTCCTTCTTCAACCTAATCTTCAGCATAGATATACCTTAATTAGTACATTCAGTGCTAAATAACAAATACATGGTCTTACTGAAGTATTCATCTGATATTGTGTACAGTACATAACAGCATTCAGCCTTATATTTCAAAGGTTTCCTGTTAAATAACCAGTCAAATTTCACAGCTGCAGTTCTTCTTTGTCCATGAGGCCAGATAAAGCTTCTGTAGGCTTCATAAGTAAAGATGATGAAACTAAACTTTGCACGTTCCTAAATTGTTTTCCTTCTAAAAACACACACTGAGCAGTCTCCCATTTCTCTGAGACAACAAATAAGCTTTTGAGCGCTGTTAAATAAAGATAATGTCTCTGCAAGTTTAATTGTTTAGGGTAGCTGGACACAATCTCCCCTCAGAAAGAACCCTATGACGATATCAGCGTTTTTCCTACCGACTTGCAGGAATGTTCATCTCACTTGTCTTTGTCTGAGTAGTTTTTGCATCTCATTGGAATGGTCAGTTAAGAAGTCCCCTGTGTCAGATAGATACTTTCAGAAGATTGTGCGTTGATTGGCTTCATGTTATGTGCCAAACATTTAGATGACAAACGTCATAAGGGATAAAAACATCCTGTACTCATTACAGGTGGAGTCTGTGAGGCTAGTTTACATTAGACTCCTTTCTCATGGGTAGTAAAATGTAGGAAAATTAATCCCAATTTTATTTTAAAATAACTGCCTTAGTTACTGCTACAGGTTAGACCCATGTCATGAACAAACTAAAATACAATATTTACAGATAGGTATCTCGGAAGAATTTTACTATTTCATAGTTATCAGGAGATGAAAACAAAAAGCATCTATAAGAATAAAACACAAGCAATACAGGGGTAATAACCTTCTCTTTTAGAGCCTTTTGGAGCTATAAATATATGTTTCTCAAGGTTCAAAGGCTTAGATCATTTTTAGAAGAAAACACATTCAATAAAAAATCATCAGGAAGTTTTGATTTTATTTCAACAAGAAGTTTTTTATAGTGTGGAATGAGAGCTGTTTATGATATATTCTGTTAACATACCCTTACATTCCTCTTTGCTCTTTACATTTTTGAAAGTCAAGATTCTTTCTAAAGCATATTTTATAAAAATCTGTTTTTGTGAGATTATGATAATGTCTATACCAGCTGGATGTCTAGTACAAGGAGTCTTGTTCTTTGAGGAGACATTCATGTTAGTAACTTGATTCTTGACCAAATGGTTCTTAGTGTTACAACTGCATTGCATTTACAAGTTTATAATTATGAACTCTTATTAAATATTCTATACAAAGGACAAAATGTAATGCTTATATCAATTCTAATTTAAGCTTTAGTTTAAATCTACCAATAAGATGTTAATGATTTTCTTTTTGAAAGGTTTTTTTTCCATAATTGCTGTAAAATATTCAATGTTTATAAATATATTGCCAAGTATAGTTGAAAACAGTTAAAGCTAAAACATGTTATAATTATACAAGCTGATTTTCAACCTTCATATAATGCTGGCTGTTCTATAGCCTCTGGTATTATCCTCCTTTAACATGTACAGCTGATTCTTGGATGAAAGTAATAGGACCAGTGTGGACTATTTTTAATTAGTTTGAATATTTGAATAGCCTGAATATTTTAGTAAAATACACACCCTATTTTAAACATAGGAGATTTAAAACAATTACAAAGTTATCTTAAAATTTTCCAGCAAACTGCTAACCACCCAGAGTAAATTCTGCTAAGAAGATGTTTCAATGCTGTCTAGAGGTATTCAAGGATCAGCAGTGATGGTACTCCCCCCCTAGTATTCTGCTGTGGGTTTGTATGTCTCAATGCCCTTTAGTACTGGGTTTAAATTTATTAAGCACAGCTGGCAAAATGGAAACACAAGGAGAGACAATGACTTGACAAATGGAAGCTGGAGGCAAACCCAGAAATTTCCTCAGGACTGCCCCCATGTCTTGATGACAAAGATAGGTTAAATGGGTTGCATGGGGTGATGAAAAAAAGTCTGTGATGGATATAGATGTTACAGCACAGGTCTGTAGAAACACAGCTTTAGTGGTTCAACAGTGCAGTTATTGGTTTCCCTAGTGCTGGCCAAAAAACTCTAAGTCCTTCAGGGTGGTGTTGCAGCAATAAAGCAGTGTCTCCCGGACTGTAAGGTGTAGACATTTTACTTATTTAGATACTTATTCAAAAGCAAGGAAAAATTACATTTTATGTTTTCTGACAGTTGAAAATTTTAATGTGTTCTTCCCCTTGGATTGAATTAAACATATACTAAAAGGAATAGAATATCTTGGAGATCTAAAGATGGTGTTTTTCTTTCTGGGTAGAAAGATGGAATTGTAGCAGCTAGAGGGGAGAAAGAACACTAAAACTTTCTGTTTCTTTGTTTGTTTGTATAAAAGAGACTGTCATTTAAAAATATCAAATGTATTTTTTTTTATGTTTTCAGTGTCTGACTCAAAGAAAGAGCCACCAGTGCATATGGGAACTTAAACAGATATGCCACCAATAATGATATTCCTAGAAATACCTTTTCCTCTTGTATATATGTACCTGATATTATCTGAAGCATTCGAAAATGTGTTTGTGTACAGCAGCACTATAATAGGATTTTGTGAATTGTTCTTATCTAAGCGTTATATATGCATCCAGAGGGAAAACTTTACTTTAACCAGGTACATTATCAGAAAATAACAATCTGGGGCATAAACATCCCAAGTGTGCACCTTTTTTATGATGTCAAACAGAGCAAACAATACACATATTTTCCCATTATTTTATGTTTGATTTTTTTCATTGTTATTATTATGTTAAGCCACCTGTGTTGGATTTGTAAATGGGCTATGACTATTACACTGTGGCATCTGCTTTTCCAAACAAGTTTCTCCTGATAATGGTGCCCAGCAATGCAGGGCAGGAAATGGCAATGGGAGATGAAAAAAGGGTATGTCTTTGTCCGTGGCCACAGGTTTCACCTCTGGCTGATTTACATGAATGCAACAAGCAATTCAACACAAAAGAGCTTTTTCCAAAAAGAAATTTCCAACGGGAGAGCATGAATACAGTCCCCTAAGCTGTCCAAAATTAAGATCAGAGAGAATACTGAAGGCTGTAAAGATAGTGGTTCTTTCTGTTAAAAGTCACATTCCTGCAAGAACAATGCACAGGAAAACAGAAGAAACAAGAATCAGCAATGCAAGAAGACAAAGGTAACATTCTTCCTATCCTTGCTATGTTAAGGAAATTTTTTTTTTCTCTAGCTTTGGCACTTCTCCACTGCAGTGTAACGTGCTTATTCTCAGCTACAGAAGACAAGCTGAGTAAGTTTTCATCAAAAGAAAGTTTGAAGAACTGCAGCACAAAGAATAGAAAAACCGATCTATCTTATGAGAGTATTTTTTTACAGAACAAGTTTTACACAATTTATGGATAAGCAATTATCATTTTCTTGGTGACAATGCCTGTGTTTATCAGTTTTTCATCTGAACTTGGATTAGAGGGAAAGGAGGTTTATTACAGTCAACCCTTTAAAAAAGTGATTTCTGTGAGTTCCAGTAAGCAGATGTTAGAATCTTCTTGATT
This sequence comes from Pachyramphus minor, assembly GCA_013397135.1. Lineage (NCBI taxonomy): Eukaryota > Metazoa > Chordata > Aves > Passeriformes > Tyrannidae > Pachyramphus > Pachyramphus minor. The sequence continues at coordinate 618,209 of VYXB01001551.1, read as the reverse complement.
TGAATGATTGAGAATAAAAGACATAGAGAGAGAAAGGAGATACAGAGAGGTGTGAATGGTCAAAAGTGGAAAGGATTCCATCAAGATCATCACAAATATAGCTTTTCGCTTAACACTCTTGCTACAAAAAAACTTATGCTTGACTTGACTACAGCTTTCAGAGCACCACTGTAACATTGTTTTCCATTAGTTGTACAGGTAAGTTTCCCACTTTTCTGACTGAGGGCAGGCTGAACCCTTCTGCAACCTCAAGGGGTAAATTTAGTGTAAGACATAAAATAAATGTAAGTTTCCCCATGTACGAGAAAGTATGCTTTTTTTTCCAGACAGCTGAAGCAAGGAAAGTAGAGACTCTGTGTCACACATTCAGAAAGTACCTATTTCACTGCATGATAAGAGTGTTTATACTCACTCACTCTTTACACTCATGAAAATTAACAAGATTCATTGAAGCTGCTGTGGTGAAAACCATACTTTCTCTGCACAGGATCCTCTTCCACTTTAGTGTCCTTAGTCAGCTTGACTGTAACTAATATTTTTCTTTTTGGTTGGTCTTTCATTTTCCACTTTGCATGGTAAGTTCCTTGTAAAATCCCTGCCTTATCTCGGCAGTTCCCATGCTGGAATTCATCAGCTGGGAGAAAGATGCATGATATTCCTCCTCTCCCTTTGCAGTGAAACATTTTGAAAGCACTGAGAACCAGCTGCATGTGGACTGTTAAGTAGTACTTTGACACCTTTACATCAGGCAAATACAGTGGTAGTTGGGACTGGTTGTCAAGCTCCCATGATTGCTCAGTCCTGAGGCTGAGAAAAAAAAAATTCCATACAAGTAATTTATTACTTTTCATTGCTTGCTTTTTCCTGAAGGGGAACTTTTATTCCCACATGCTGGTTTTAGGTAATTACCACATCTTCCTGTCCAAAAGAGGAGTTAAAACTTACAATGTGGTGCTATCCAGAAATGAAATTCTTTGCATCTGATGAGATGGACTGCAGTTGAACAGCCCTCAAAGCATGATGATAATACCTGGCATGAATCATTAGCTCTGGAGAGTAGAACCACCTTGAGAACTTCCACTGCATGTTAATAAGTCTTCTGTAGTCTATAAAGTAGTTTGACTACCACAGGTTTGGATTCTATGACCCACATTCATAGCACAGTAACATCAATGTCTCCATCCATTGACTTCAGTAACACTACTTTCCCAAGTAATTGTTATCCAAGCTGGATAAAGTCTGCAGAGTGTGATCAGTGGTTTGTGAAGCTACTAAGTGCTTTGCAGTAGAGTTTTAATATAGCCAAGAAAAATGATGTAACCAAGATATCTATTTATATCTAAAAGTGATACTGTAAATAGTTAGGATTCCATTTAATGCATTGCAAAGTTAGGTAACATGAAAAACAACATGACAACAGACATGCTTTCAAATCCATTAAGTGCATTTGAATATTGCATCCTAAATGTCTATCTCTATTACAGGACAGTACAAATATATAGGACTTAAAAAAAACCTTACTCTGAATAAAAAAACCGTAATAAAATAAAAGCTTACTGATTTTCTTCTTTGGCTATTCTTTCTTCTTCCTTTGAATCTTTATTTGACACTTTATTAAAAGTCTAGAGCTCAGAATTTCAGCCCTGGTTAATCACCACTTAATCACTTGTCATACATCAAATACACGTCTCTTCTGCATTGGTTTTTCCTCTATAATACTCTCCTGATTTAGCATCAGGCATTATGGTGTTTTCCTGATCATATCTCTGATTTAGGTGTGGTCAATCCACCTTCTAAAATAATGCCAAGTATAGATACTAGAGAAAATTGCATGGAAACATGTCACTCTTAAAGCAGATGTTGTCTTAAACTGCATTGTGAGCTGCAGAGAAGGATACAGGAATGGACCATGGATAGTGCAGTGTCCAATCTTGCTCACGACATCATTTGCATGACTAAAAGCCTCTAAACTTTAGGAAGTTTCATTGTACGATGATCCATCTCTTGACTGAGGTGGACAAATTGGGAAAGTCTGTGAAACCACATGAAGTTTCAAAAGCTCACAATTATGCCTCAGAGTAATTGTTCACAAATACGTGTTTAGTGCTGTCCACAATTAATAGACGGATGTTAAGAATCATGTTTTCCCACAGCACTGCAGTAGTAGTGCTGGAACCAGTTTTCCTTCCACCTAACTTTTATTGCCTTGTCTACATGACACTTCTCTCTCTCTTGTGAATTTCAGAATTAATTTCAGCAGCGATATGTGATCAGGGATGTATGAAATCTTTGAGCCAAGATGGATGCTTGACATAATGAGTCGTGCAGCGACACCATGGAACTCGTCAACTGTGATCGTCACTGGGGTGCTGAGAGCAGCCTGAGAGTTTGGGATATTTTCTGTAAACACACACATCTTTATTTTTCCATGTGTTTCGCAAACCCGTATGGTGGAAGGCTTTTCACACTTTTAGCCTGCAGACTTTTATTGAGTGTGGAAACAGAGTTTATAAATAGGATTTCCTCTCTTTTTTCTTTTAATGCCATTTAGATCTCATTTTAGCAGAGTTTATAAACAAGTTACATTTGTTCTTTTTATTGGCTCGAGAGAACAGCTGTCTATCAAACATTCCTGTTTACTTGATCTTCTGTGATAAGCCAGGCTTAGAGACCTTCTGTGGGTTATCAGGAGCTGTTGTATAAATAACAGCATATTGGATGAAATCTGTGATATTATTTCATGTGCATTTTCTTCCCCTGCACTGAAGTTCTCTTGAAGGCAGTGGTCCAGAACAATATCCAGTCACCTCTAAAATGTCTACAAAGTCCTTTTTACAGACCCTGTGTTGGATCCTGGCAGAGAGTGCCCCAGGGTTGCACAGATCATATGCTGACTATCTGTAGAGGACTGAATTTCAGCCGTAATGAATTAAGTGATTTCTTTCTTCAAAAAGCAGGAGATATTTGACAGAAAAGCTAAAAAAGCACAGTGCCAAAGTGGGAGGTCTGTGCTGTCAGGAGGTGTCAAACTGACAGAACTGGAGACCTAAACCTTCTGTTCCCCTACAGGGAAAAACAGATTTCAAACCACGTCACATACTAGAAGCACTGGCAATGGAAGCATTCATGTATGTTACCCACAATATAGAGGCACCAGATGTAGAGATGTGAGGAGATTTTAGTTGTCATCTCAATTCCAGCCTCAATTTTAGAGATCTGGAGTTTAGTTCCCCAGAACTTTGTCCAATACTGCATCTTTTAGTTCAGTAACACTCTCCAACGTTCATCTCCAGTGCTCATTCAAATACAAGGCTTTGGTTCCAAAGCAATTGAAGATTCTACTTTCCATTGCTGAAACATTTCCCAATTATACAAGTCAAGTAAAACTTTCAGCACGTTTAACTCCATCTTTCAGAAGCAGTAAATGTTCAAATTCCTAAGGGCACAGCCCAAGATAAGGGTATGTTTAACCAACATTCTGATTTGGTTGTTGTCCTGCATGTGGGGGCTCAATGAAAAATAAAAAAAGAAATCCTAATTGTAACCCTGACTTTGGGCCAGGATTTATTAAAATATTCATAAATAAAAATATGATAGTATTTAATTATTTAAAAAACAAACAGGTTGTTGAAATTTCACAGAGGTATAAGGTCCTTGGACTTGTACAAGAGATAAACTTGGCCCACTTTTCTGTGACTAATGCATACACTGTAGAGGGAGAGAAAGGGGAAGGAAAAGCCATTTTCTTTCATAACAGGAACATACAGTATTAAGGAAACTGAAAACTACATTTCTAAAATTGTTTCCATTTCAGAGTTCTTCTGCCTATGGAGAATCAATATGCCAGAAGAGCATAGCCTTAAACGTTAATATTACAGAATAAAATTTGTTTTTGATGGATTGATGGGCACATTTTCTTAAGGCCAAGAAATACTGAATGCAGCCTTTTTTTCCTGATAGTCTATCTTTCCCCTCTCTCTGCACAGAGGATGTAGAAAATAATAGGATACCACTTGCCTGTGTATAGAAACATCTGTTATTAGGCACCAAGAGGCTTCACTAGGATGCATGTCTTCACCCCCATATATCTGATTGTAACAGCAAGGCAAAATCAGAATACAGGAAAATGCTGCTGTTTGCTCTGTTGCAGCTTCAGAGACCCAGTCAATCAAGAAAGGTTGGCTGATGTGATGTTGGCTAACAATTCCCAGAGGATTTTATTCTGCCCTAACTACAGAGTCCCTAAACATGTTGAATTTAAAAGCAAATCCATGTACACCCTGATTTCAACACGCAGTTTTACATCATGTCACACTTGCTTTTCTTTCTGAATCAGCAATAACTAACAAGTGCTTTGCTAGTAATTTTGATCTTACATATGGACAGAGTTTGAAAGATAATAATTTAGATATTGTTCTGAGATTCGGTCATTCTTTGCAGGGAGGCAGCATGGGCCCACTTTTCCAGGGCATCTCTAAATTCCTGTGGCTCTGAGAGGTGCTTCCAGGGTCACTGGCTATGTATTTAATTAGAATTTCAAACCAAGTGTGTTTCATGATCAGACACATTATTATTCATTTTTATACTTACAGAGGGTTAAATGATTCCACAAATTCCCTCTTTTCCTTCCCATCCCTTTCACACTTAAGAATGATGTATTTGGCATCCAAAGTGAAATCCCAGCATTCTTTAGATGGAGAAAAAAACACTGGACCCAAGTAAAAAGAGCTTTTAGCAAGGTTGTTTCCTTATTAAAACCTGTTTTTACAAAGGTGTTTGGTTATGTGGAAAAGAAAATTCTGCTCTCTTTTGGATAAGCCAAATTGCAGAAAGACATGATGTTAGTACATTATCATATGTAGTTTCACTCCATTATGACGTCAAACTTTGGGAGAATTCTGAGAAAAAGTTTACCTTTCATTGCCTCATGACAAACCATTTTAGTCTTATCAGATTTTTAAATGGAGAGTAGGGAACATTATTGTTAGTCTGGCTCAATGGAAAACTACACAGGCTCTGTCACAACTCCCTCCAGCATCCTCATTTTTACACAGCCATTCTGACAGACAAAATCAGTGGAAGAAAAAAAATGGAAGAAAAAACCCTTCTTAAAACAAAAGTTAAAGTCAGTGCAAGAGTTCAGTTAGAAATCAAAATTGTGCAAAGTCCACAGCAACTTTGCCATCCCCTGAGATTCTTGGCAGCTTATCTAGTATCTCCCAGGATTTGTGCTCGCAAGTACAGAGCAGTCATTGATTGCATTTTATTATTGTATTCTGAGTGCTGACTGAAGGACTGCATTAGTGCAGCAGACAATGAAACCTGACTCACCCAAAACTTATAATTGCCTTCGATGAGGTTAAAGATATCACCACAAAACTGTTTGTGTTATGTTGCTGCTGAAAAGCCCCAGGCCTTTGGCAAACTCCAGGGCTCTGTTTTGTTCATGGAACAGAGAAGGAACTTACCCCTAAGTCCCAAAGAGCTTACAAGAGAAAGCTTCCTTAAGGAAACTACAAGCTAACACTTAATGCTACAGTATTACATGTTGATTCGCAATAATATCAGCATTTGCACATTGTAATATGACTTAGGGATATGTTATTGATTTTCTTTCCTAACCATCCAGAAATCGACAGTTCTACTAAAGTTTCTCTGTCTTCCATATGTTGTACTCAAGTTGTTGTACCTCTACAGAACCAATCCTTTCTTATTTCTTTTTAGGTTATTGCAGCCCCCAGCCTGTGCCAGGTGCGTCCCAAAGAACAAAGCTTAGGAAATAGCTTTGAGATCTGGGTAAAAGCTCATTATCATGATATTTTTCTTCATTCTTCTTTATATTGAACTGTGCCTTTCAACTAGTTCAAATCAGCACAGTTAGCAACTTGCACCAAAACTGGTCCTTTGTTAAACTTTTTCAAACTTTCTTTTCTCCCTGTTTTGAGTGGAGAGAGATACAAGTTCATTGGTTACTTGTTTAAAGAAATTCTCTTCATTCTTTTTTCTTTTCCTTCTGTATTTCATCTAAACTAAACAGATGTTTTGTAGCTAAAAATATAGTATAACGCACCAATGTTCAAAGTCTTCTGAAACATATCTGTTTTTATTTAATTTTCTCTAAAACCATAAAGGTCCCAAATACTTTAAAGGAAACATATCTGACTTTCACCTGGAAATTTAAGTGGATGTCTTTGTAACTCTTTCTATTTCTATCTATTTTGACTGAAGTTTGGAAACTCAGAACTAAAATATCTCTTACTCCCTATAAACTTCCTCCCTTTGGGCCCTTTGTGGACAGATCTTTTAGCTAAATGGCTATTTAGTGAGTACAATTTTGGTTTTCAATCTGTCTATTGTTAACAGTTGTTCCTTTTCCCTCCAGCTCATAATGCATTTTCTGTATCCTTGTCCTGGTTTTGTCTGGGATAACCTGGTTTCAGATGGGACAACTTTGTAGGCTCATCACACACTGAAATACAGATAATGATCAAATCAGACTTTCTTCTAGCCTTGAAAATTAATTAAAAATTTGATAGTTACCTTTTTCCTTCTTACCCAAAACCACACAGACATAGAGTACCTACCTTTAATTAAAAAGTCTTAGCAACCAAGCACATTCTTACTGCCAGCGGGTCGGTGTGGATGGAGTTAAAGCAATAGAGAAGCTTCTACTTCAGAAATCCCAAAATCTCATATATCTATACAGATAGGCATTTATTTATTTACTTATTACTGTATTTCTAAGAATCTTTACATACACATGAATTTCTTGTGATGGAAAATGTTACTCTTATGTAAACGAGAAGTCTGGAAATCATTTCATGTAGCTTCTGATACCTAGATTTATTCTATGACCTTTCTTAAATCAATTCTTGATGTCTCAGTTTCCCCACTGGTAAGATTTTTATTAATAATGACCCCTAATATCATTTATGTAGTTCAGAACAGGGTGGTGAAAGTGAAGGCCCAGTCCCAACAAGTTTTACTCCTGTAGGTAGCACTTACTCCTGAGAAATGTTTTATAAACCTCAGTAGAAATTACTCAGCTGGGAAGTTTACGTGAATAAGTATGACTTCTTTAATATCTGTCAGCCTTTTGAATTCTTGAGGTTTAATGTGGCATTTAAGTGAAAATTGTGGGTTTTTTATGAAGGTCTCATTTTAGCCCAGCATGCCTCATGACAACACAAATAATTTAGTACCCTCTTCAAAGATGAAAGAGCTGTGATAGTTTGATGTCAGTTGGTTATGGTTTAGATGTCTTTTATTTGGAGGTTGGGTGGGGAAGGACTTGTTGCCTATGTGTCATTTTTACCAGCATGAGTTTACAGCTTCAGGCAAAGACTCAAGTTGACCGATGACATTCACAGATAAGACAAATAGCAAAAGTCTTTCCAAAATCTAGCTGTTATACAGTCTTATCCATGCAAAATTACTCATTCTTTATTGCAGGGGCATGCAAGATTGTTACCAGAGTTATGACAGCGTTCACAAGAAAGGGTACACTCCAAATCTGTTTAATGGTGAAGGCAAAACCAGCAAAAATTAAAAGTCTAAGAAATATTCTTACCATCTCATGGCTGTTTTCAGGACTTCAGAAGGTCTTCCTTTTCATACTAGGAACCAAATAAATTGTTCTTTAGCATTTGATCAATGATAACTCAGAAATTGTGACACATTTTTCTGTTTCAAAAAATACGTTTCAACAACTTTATCAAAATATACAGCAGAGGAGGTTTGATGTAGGTTCTTCCCACAAATTCAGGACACATTCTGTGGATAACCCTACAGACACTTCAGGGAGAATTCTTGACAGCTTAGTGGGGCAAATCTGTTTTTCTCTATCTCTGTCTGGATGCTGAAACCTTTACTAAGTGCAATGCAGTGAAGATTTAAGGTACAGGTCTCGAGCATTTTAATTTGATAAACTCATGCTAATTTTGCTCATAAAATTATCCATAAGTTCCCTAATTATTATTTTGTAATACTTTATCTATTATTTCAACATAGTTTTCAGCTGGGCCAAGAAGGTGATAACTACCATGGTCATTCTTTCTCTTTTCTTCTTTTCAAAAATCAAGATTATACTCATTTTCTGCCCTTTCTGTTACCTCCCCAGATTTCCAATTACTTTTTCAAAGTACTTTTCTTGGATAAAATTAAACCAATTACTGTTGATCTTGACAAATAATGACACATGTCCTATGAACTAGTAGCTCTTTCTGTGCTCTGAAAGCACACACCAAGAGCAAAGGTGTTTATTTGCTCTTTTAATACTTCTTTCTCCATGAAATAGAAAACTACTGTGCCTCTTCATATACCAGAAACTTCTTCTGCGGAACTTTCAATATGACTTTCTGTCAGATTGTGCTCATTAATAGTAGATTATAGAACTAGATATTTTTAATTTTTACAAATTTTTTTCCTAAAATTCTTTGCCCAGCAAAGATCTTAAACATCTTCTTAACTTTAATCACATAAATGCTTGGGGATAGGATGAAATGTCAGCACATGGTCTGAGGTGCTGAAGTATAAGAACTATTTACATACTGAATCATCATGAAGGAAAATAACTTCCTGTTTTCAGAATGAACAAAATCACATTTTTTTTCCTTTCTGTATTTTCGAACCAAAATAAAACTTTCATTTTCTAAGAACCTTCTTTGGTCATTTCAAGCAAGTTAAGAGATATGGAAACAAACCAAAATTCCAAGGGTTTCTGTTATTTTTAATTTTATTTTTTGGTTGGTTTGTTGTTTGATTGGATTTTTTCAGTGACAAAAAGAAAGATCTTTTTGGGTCTACCAGCCAAATGAAAAATCAATCAGTTACACAGGTCAGTCTATTTGTTAGGATTACCTATCAAATAATGCATGCATTTTGTTAGTTATTTTTTCCTTATAATAGGACATATCATGGAAAACAACAACATTGGAATTTTGTTAACACCTGTCCAAACTAAGTAACATTTTTAGCACAATTCTTCAATGTGCAGACAAAACAAATGCATTAAAAGAGAAGAAGGAGAAGCGAGTCTATAAAAATGTACATAGAGCTTTTTTTTTAAAAAAAAAAAAGTGTTTTAAAAATAATCTTAAAAAATTCAGGACTCAGTTCTTTCTGTGTGAAACCTCAAGGTGAAACTACATTTGACCCCCTCATTTAGTGAAATTCCATTTGTCCACTATCAAATTCAACTTCTCACACCTTAGTTGGACTAATTTTTTTCCTTCCCTTGATAAGAAACTAATTAGTGGCTAAAGAAGATCATATTGTCTTCAGACAGGACTTGCCCAAGCATTCTGTATGATCTTTCTCTATCCCTCTTTTTCTAAGAGCTACAAAGTCATTCTCAAAACCCTTGTTTTTCCTCTTGAATAATTCTAAGTTGCACCCTGTTAAGCATTTTAGTGTCCATGCATTGAAATAACCACCAAATACAGAATTAGTCCCAGTTAGTTAATATGTTAGTTAATGTTAGCAACATTAGTTATGTCCATGAGTTTACTAGGGGGAAAAGTAATAACATGTGGGCAAACCATGAGCTGCCATGAAGTAACCCAGCTCCACTGAATTGATCACAAGAGTGTCTGGTTATAACAGAGAGGGTCTCAATGCAAAATCTTCTCTGCTGGGAGGAACTCAATAAGAGAAACCTGTGAATAAAATGCATATTTAGGAGTACACTAAGGAAGGCAGCTTACAGGTCAAATCAGATTAAAAAAAAAAGAAAATCCTCTCACTGATGCCACCTGAGCTGTTCACTGTGGAAAAATAACAACTGATGGAGAGGGAAGTTGCCAAGGAAGAAAAGGAAGCACAGCTCCTTATGAACACTGCCTTGGACTAGTTAATATTCATCAGGAAAGGTCAAGGCCTTAAACAGAAAGCTTATTTCACGAAATTGTATTGGATAACAAGAGTCAGAATAGCCCAGAAATGTGGAGCTTGGAATTCAAGGGTCAAGGTTCCATCACCTGAAATTTCACATTACTGGATGTTCAGATGTTAGATTGTTTTCCAATTGCTCTTAATTTTTTTTTTTTTTAATTTGTGCACATAATCCTAAGAAATGACATGTCTGAAAAACATAATTAATAATTACCAGAAATCCAGTGTATTATTAATTTATTTAGTGCTGATGGACTGAATTGTGTAATGGGTAAAGACAGTCTAGGATCAGTGATTGGCAGGAATAAACCAGTTCCACTGAATGGGGACAGGGAGGATTTTACTGAAGGAAATGGCAGTGAAACCCATTCTAATAAATAACCAAGCTGAGTTGACTTAAGCACTTATAATGCCACTGTCTGTGATAAGCAATGGAAACATTAATATAAAATGCTTCACCATAAATGAATACGGTAGAGGTCAGAATGATATATTGCAGCACAGCCATTCCTAGCATGGTGTGTTTTTAAAGTGATGTTTATAAACGTTATTATTTTGGTAACAATAGGGGGAAAAAAGAACAGAACAGCAAAAATTGTTATCTGCTAAAGAGGAACTGCAATAGCAAAATTTTCTGATAAGAACCTACATAAGGATTTAGCCACAGTGAGAGAACAACTGTGCTCAGATACAAATGCAGTAACTAGGAACATGGTTGTAGCTTGTTCATTTCTAATCCTAGCTGTATGTTACAGTCAGATGGTGAAAGCAGTAATTTCATGAAATAACTGAAATTTTCAGATATTTCATGAAATGACCAGCATTATGGCTGATCTACTACACTATTAGACTGTTTTACTCCATCATTAAATTAAATGACTAGTGTTATTGTGAAAGTCACATTGGTGTGATTTTTATCCTTATATTTAGGCATCTGAACTTAGATGTACAGGTCACTTTAGGCTCTCACAGTTAGTTAAGGAAAGGTGGCATGTCCAGCTGATGGCCCAGCTGACCTACCTTAGTTACCTGGTTTGGGATTAAATGAATCACCCTTTGCACACTACTCTCACTTTCAGATAATTACAAAAGGAGTTCAAGGTGATAGGTTTGGACAAAGATGTTTGCCCATTGATTAATCCTCATGACTCCTATTCACTGTGTTTCTTCTTACTGTGGATGCTCACAACTGCTGTGGGAAGTATTTCTATAATGACATGCTTTTGGAGACATTCACTTTTTCCCTCTATGCTCTTTGCCACAGGACACCTAAATGCTTTGGATCTATTTGTTCCCTCCTTTTGGCATACATTTCCCTTTCCCAGTGTGCCATGTTGCCTACAGGGCAAAATTAGAATTATATTTTTTTGTTTGTTTGTTTTGGTCAGAACAAATAACATGACACGTCTTTCTTGACTCAGTCTAGGACATTTATTAAACCTCTCCACAGTCAGGGCTTTCTTACAGTCCCTAGACTTAAAAATTTGCCCCTGTTGTGACAGTCAGATTCTAGTGACAGATGAGTGTGTTAAATGCCTTTATTGCCTTGAAGAAATTCTGTCTCATATTCCTAGTAAATGCGGCATTTGTTGGTTCTTCCCCTTCCAGGCCAGAAAAGACTAAGAGCCTGTCTTTCTAACTGCTTCCCTGGGAAGTGAAAAGTTCTATCTTCAGACAGCCATGATGAAGTGGTACCATTCACAAGGAAGACAATATTAGTTGAAGTATGGATGTGGTGAATGTCCATGAAGCTATATGACAGTTCACTCTTTCCTAACGAGAATCTGAGAGGTGCCAAGGGATTCTGCACATCAGATTAGGAATGTCCAATATGGTTCTGAAAGAACTGAGAGGCTGGAAACTACATCTCAAAACAAGTTTCCTGGCTGTGAGCACATAAAATAGCAGGGGAAATGCAGTTGTGGACTTTTTGGGCCCCAGAAGAAAGGCAAAGCAGGTGCTTGCAACAACAACAAGAAAAAGCTAAAAAAGCAGTCCTCATCCCAGGGAAAAGCATAATCTAAATGGATAAGCTTGAAGTTTTACATGAGGTCAAAGATCACCTGCCAGTTTGAGTCTTTCAGCTTTTCTAGGCTGCAATATATGAGTAGGATAAATATTGGTTCCTACCTCATAAAACCCAGGGTATGCTAGAAGGTTCTGACCTTCACGTCTGTTCACACAACAGGGTGCTTTGAATTTATTAGGAACAGACGTTTTTAGTATGTACTCCTGAAAGTTCTTTTGGCTCTGGGATATTACACAAAAGAACAGTTCAAAAGATAAGAAGGACTAGGTTGTTGGGATCTATTGCCCTTCCTGCATACAACTTTGCCACAAAGTCACACTCCAGAGGGGACTACAGAAGAGTTATAATGACATAATGAGAGGCCAGATGAGACTATTAGGGCCCATCACTACTCTTAAATAGAAACTGGAAAGTGAAACTTGGGAAATACTGTTCACTGAAGGGAGATGTTTCTTACTTACCGTGCTTCACACTGTTTTACCAGATACAGGTTGTTATCATGAATATGTGCAGATATGTCAGAGCAATTTTGAACTGCTGGAATGTGTATCTATGTCAGCCAATGCTATACAAGCAGTAGATCTTGACAATCAAGTAGTCGAGCAGTCCCACTGAACACATTGCCCACTAGAAGGTGCAGAAACAACACAGAGTCACCTGACAGACGTCACACAATTCTGAGACAAAGCACAGCTCCTCTGTGTTCTTTTCTGAGCATAGTCCAGTAAATCCTAGAGGTTTCCCCTTTCCATAGTCAAAAATTTAAAAAGAAAATTGTCTTCTGATTAGGTCCTTTTTTCTTTTACAGTCTGCTTGAGAGATAAATGTTTTGTTACAACATCTTTTACAGACTTCATGGTTATGAAACAGTTGAGAGACTTGCCCTGCACTCCTGTAAAACTAGACATTTGAGAAAAGCTGAAATGTTGGATAAGAAATAAGAATGTGATCCCAGACAAGAAACACAAATTCTCTCACTGGTGTTGCTCCTAATGAAGTGAGAAACTTTGTCATTTGGCTGTTTTCACATCATGCAGATATTTCACAAAATATTTGCCTTCTAAATGGATTTTTTTTTTACTTGAGTTTTCTAGAGCTTTTTAAAAGCTCAACTAGCTCATATAATGATTAAACTGTAATTCACAGGGTTTTATTTATTTTATGTAATACTTTGAAACTTCATGAGAGGTAAGTTCGTTGGTTTTGGTTTCTTTAGAGGAGAAGTTTCTTTATTTTATGATTTTTGGGTTTTTTTTAATGAATTATTTATTTAACTAATACTTTAATTTCATTTTGATATGGACAGATTTCAACCATGAGTTTATGGTTGTTTTCCTGGTTATTATGGTTTTCAGTAAAGCATACACAGTTAGACCTTTGTGTCAGGACCCATGAGGCCAGATAACCTGATTTCTGAACTCCAGCTCCACGTATTTATTGACATATTTATCAGGAATGGATATTTCACCTCTTGTCTGGGTCTCTGCTTTAATTTTTGACCACCTTGGTTGTGAGATTTTTTTCCCCCTAATTTCTAATCCGAATTTTAATCTCTGTGTCCACTACCTCATGTCGTTTCTGTGTCTTCCTCCAAAACCAGACTAGCTCCACCATCTCTTTAACTACCTAATGTGTATTTAATGATATTCACTTATTCTCCCTTTCTTAAGATTAAATAAACCCAGCTCTCTCAATTTCTCCTTTTATGTCCCATGGTTGGGCAACGCTATCCCTTGTACCCCACAGCTGCCTGTTGGACAAGCTTAAGTATCTTCCTCATACAGGGGAGATGTAGTACTCCAGGTTTGGTTTCAGTGGTATTGAATGGAATATAATAATCACTTCCTTCAACCTGCTGCCAGAGTGCCTGCTAATGCATCCCAGTGTGTGGTTGCCCACCACCTCTGTAAGGATGAATTGCTGGCTCATGTTTATCTTAGTGTCTACCAGGGGCCCCCAAATCATTTTCTGCACAGCTGTTCCAAAGGCAGTCAGGGCCCAGCTGGTGGGACACTGCAGAAGCTCTTGAGCTGCACAAAACCACCCCAGTCTTGGCAGCATTCAATGTCCCCACACACCAAAATCCAGAAACACCCTGCAAAGGAAATGTCTATACCTCTTCCAGGCCAATGAGCAATGCACATCCACCAGATCAGGGCCAAGACAAGGCAGTAGAAGGTGTATTCCTTCAAGGTATGGCTACTTCAGGGTGAAATGAATTGACGATGACAATTTCCTTCACAAGAATTTAAAACTTTAATATTGAGCTTCACTCACAGTGGTAGAGACAGAGATTCAGTGAACAAGGATCCTGAGAATGATTTGTCTCAAAATAAACTGCAAATGTGGCAAAACAGTTGTGCATTTCCAGATGGTAATGAAATGCAATTATATATTTGAACTTAACATATGTACTATATAGGAATTTGTTGAAACTTTACAAGATTGTAAGAGTACTTGCTTGTTTCTCCCAAGCTTACAAAAACCTTAGTTATATTCAGATCCCCTCAATGGTCAGAAGAATAAATATTCACTAGCAACTAATTAAACTATCCTGAATAATAATTTCAAAGGCATATTTAATTAATGAATGTTGGTACAATCTTGCTAACTTCCAAGTAACCCAGAAGTTACATGATGACACTCTCTGCAACTAAACAGGTGACCATCCATACAGATATGAAACCAAAATGAATCACTGGAAATCTTTACAACACGAGATAAGGATCTCATATTCTTCTTATCAATGCTCAAAGTCTAAAACAAGGTTTTAAATTAAGAAACAATCTCCACCTAAAGTAAACACAGAGAGAGATGTGACCCTTTCCAGGGGGTATTCTGTGAATTGCTGAGTGATGGTCTCAAGATGTCCAGAGAGAGTAATCATGGGTGACAGAACCTCTAACTGAGACATGTCATTTACTCACAGTAATATCAGATAAAGGACACTCTTAGCATCTGTAGCTGATAGAAACAAGACGTATTCAGTATGTGTTATTACTGTATCTGGTCATAAATAAAGAATCGGAGTATGATTTGTGTTGGGAGGGACCTTTAAAGGTCATCTAATCCCTGCAGCGAGCAGGGACATCTTCAACTGGATCAGCTTGCTCAGAGCCCCATCCAGCCTGACCTAAAATGTGTCCAGGTGGCCCATCCACCACATCTTTGGGCAACCCGGGCCAGTGTTTTACCACTCATAGTAAAAAACTTCTTCCTTATATCTGATCTTAGTCTACCTTCTTATTTTAAAACCATGACTCTGTGTCCTGCTGCTTTAGGACCTACTAGTAAATATGTCCCCATCTTTCTTATAAATACTTTTAAGTACTGAAAGGTTGTTATAACCTGTCACTCGAGCTTTCTCTTCTCTAGGCTGCACAATTCCACTTCTCTCAGACTTTTCTCATAAGAGTGGTGCCCCACCATGTCTTTGTGGCCTCCTCTGGACTCATTCCAACACGTCCATGTCCTTCCTATGTTGGGGTAAATATTAGAAACATAGAATCATAGAATCAGACAGGTTGGAAAGGACCTCTGGGATCATCAAGTCCAACCTTTGATCCACTACCATCACAGTTGCTAGACCATGGCACCAAGCGCCACATCCAGCCTCATCTTAAAACCTCCAGGGACGGTGAATCCACCACTTCCCTGGGCAGCCCATTCCAATGGCTGATTACCCTCACTGTAAAGAATTTCTTTCTAATATCTAACCTAAACCTCCCCTGGCACAGCTTGAGGCCATGCCCTCTTGTCCTACTGCTGATTGCTTGGGAGAAGAGACCAACCCCCACCTGGCTACAACCTCCTCTCAGGGGGTTGTAGAGAGCGATGAGGTCTCCCCTGAGCCTTCTCTTCTCCAAGCTAAACAACCCCAGCTCCCTCAGCCTCTCCCCATAGGACTTGTGTTCAAGTCCCTTCACCAGCCTCATTGCTCTTCTCTGGACCCGCTCCAGCACTTCAATATCTTCCTTGAACTGAGGGGCCCAGAACTGAACACAATACTCCAGGTGTGGCCTCATCAGCGCTGAGTACAGGGGAAGGATCACTTCCCTGCTCCTGCTGGCCACACTGTTCTTGATGCAGGCCAGGATGCCATTGGCCTTCTTGGCCACCTGGGCACAAATTGCAAAAAACGAAGCTTTATGGAAAAAAGTTAATTTAATTTACAGTTCAATTAAAGTAACATAGGAAGAATTCTCATAGCACTGTAATGTCCCTTTTCAGAATCAGTGGAATAAAAACTTGATATTTGTAATATGATTTTTTATATTGCAATAATATTTTGTCTTAGATGTTAATGTATAGACAAGATTTTAATGACTTAGGTAATGGAGGAACCTCATTATTTTGTTAAAGGAAAAACTTTTGAGATTAATATTATTTTTCCTAATAAATATTTTTGGTGCATTTTATACAGTTCAGAAAAAAATAACTTCATCATCTCAGAAATTATTGATGAAATGGAATTTGCTTCTTTTTCACACCTCTAGGTTATTTATTACACTATTCTTCATTCAACATCTGGTACTTATTTTCAGTTGAAACTTTCATTGTTGTGATGGTTGATTACTCATACCAATTATTGCTGTTCTTCTGGTTGTACTCCATTTGAAAGAATAGGCAGAGCAAGCAAATGCATTATTACCTATTATGACATTTATTATGATTATTTATATGTGTAGGGAATATATGCAGAGTATTATTCATGTGGTAGTTAGACGGTTCCAGAATCTTGATATTTGCTACCTTTGATATCAGGCTACAACAGTTTCCCCATTTTATGTATTAGAGATGGAAGGAAATAATAATTAAAAATCTTGCCCAAGGTTAAGGAGAGAAAATGAGTTGGAGCAGTGACACAGAATCTTCTGGCTCTAATTGTTTCTGGAGCAATGTGTTTCATTGGATTATTGAAACGAAACAGAACTAAGACTGATAGAAGAAAAAAGCCCCAGTGGTAGAAATTTGGCTTATTTTTGCAGCCATATCACCAAAATAGATTGTTTTCTACATTGCTGAAATCAGTTTAGGAAATATTTGTCTGAAATTCAGGAGAGCTGAATACAGCAATAAATACAGAATGACCAGTTCTCAGAGAAATCAACAGGAGCTTTTCCTTTGAGTTGGAGCTTTGGTGGCTTTACTTGTCCTTCAAATAAATTTAAATTGTTAAATCTGAGAGTAATGAAAGTGACTTGCCCATTGGAGGATAATGGGGAAAGACTGTATAAGATAGTTTCCAGAAAGTCCTTTCATATGTTCATAATTACCTGGGATCCATATTCCCACAATGAAAGAACCGGGATTGATGAGCTATTCGTGCCATTACATGTTAAACATTTGAAAGTGCTCCGTCATTCTCCTCAAAGACTGGGTCTGACTTTACCAGGTTAAATTAGGAGAAATGGACCCTGCTATACAGTCTAGTTCTGGACTCAAAGCTATAAACAGGTCACCAGTGGTGAAAGGAATGAAAGTTGGAGCTGAGTGAAATCACGTTTAAGGACAACAAAGACATCAAAGACCAAATATGTAACATACAGAGAACACACTATGTATGGTAAACTGGGATGTAATATGAAGATGCAAAACGAGAAAAAAAAGCAAGTTGTGTAAGGACATTAGAAACTACAAAAATAGTCCATGTCAATTCCCCTCTAAAGACGAAATAGAAGAACAAATTAACATCATATTTTTCCCATTTGTGAACCTGGACTATTGATGACCTGGTCCAATGTTCCCTTGCTTGAGGAAGATTGGTAGTGTAGGATCCAGAGGGACAGTGGAAGGGGGACCATAATGCTTGTGAAAGGGATGTGTACTACTGTGTGTGTAACAACTATAAGTGATTTGTTGTATTACTGAGACTTTTTTCTTGTTAAAAAATATCCTTTATTTTCTTTTTCTGTAATAAATAAATCTAAACTGTCTGGCTTTACCATTATGATTTCAATTTTATTAATAATGAATTCTTGACTTCACATATTCACTGTATTTCCCTTCAGCACATAACAAGATTTTAAACATAATAAAAAGCTTAAAACTTTAACAGAAAAACAAGTTCCCATTTGACTAGCTTTCATAAAACAGCTTCAAGAAGCAGCTAGGATGAACAGTATTGTTTGTTTTGTCTCATCTCATTTTTATTTCTTAGTGGAATTTACCACTGGTGAGCAAAAAGAGTTTCTTCTGATCATAGTCAGTTACTCTGAAAAATATGTTTTATTACTTTCAAAAAAACCCACTTAAATGAAGGGAATTATAAGATCATTTTTGCAGGAGTCTTTGGATAATAAATTGTCAAGTCTTAAATATCATCAGATTCTTTTATCTGAGTTTATCTTGTCGAGATGAATCAGAATGCTGTAATCAATCACTCAGCTCAGTCATAAAATGGCTTCATCATACATGTGTATTCTTTTCAAAATCAAGTTGTAACATTTGCACATAATAACTTATTGGGTTGCAAGGATAGTCCAAGCCTGTGTTCGATATTATCTGACATTTTATTGGCTACTCCACAAACTTTTGCCTAATACAGTCATTTTACTTAGAAATTTAATTGAAAGGTTGCCTGTAATAAAGCATTTTTTTTTTAATGTAGGAAGAGTAATGTAAAACTACTTGATGCATGGGAGGAAGAGGGAAGACAGTAAAATGTGGGAGAAAATGAAGGAGAAAAAAGGAAACACTCATTCTAATGAGAAATGGAGTTTGAAGAGGAAGCTTCATAAGGATGAATTCATTCCCTAAGGGAGCTTAGTCTGCATTTGGTGCCTGGATCAGCACACCTTCCTAGATGAAAAGTATAAATCACACAGTTATGTGATGGATGATGTTTATTTAGAACGAGGCTTGTTAAAGAGGTGCTTAGCAGGAAAGAGGCATCTTCTTTTAAGGAATGAGGTCTTGATGCAAGTATTTAGAGAACACAAAAAGGAAGGCAGGAAGCATTGGCTGTTAGGGGAAAACCTCAGCAGAGGATAAAAAAGGGCCATCCTCAATTAGTGACTTTGTCAGAGGAATATGACACATGCAAAGAGGCCTCCATGGGAGGTTTCAGACAAGCAGTGAATCTAGTTCACAAGTGATATTGACCTGTTTCATTTCAAAGGAATGAGGCTTTACAAAAGGTGAAATAAAACTCTACTTAAAAAAACTACCTGATGTGTGGGATGATGAACATGCAAGATGCAACGATCTAAATAGAAATATAACAAACAACTAAATCCCACATTTCCTCATGTAAGTGTATTTTTTTTTCTTTCCATGCCTTAGAGGTCTGCAGTTGTTGAAGAAACCTTTACAAAGTCTTTTTCTCTTGAAAAACTTTTTCTACCTATTCCCAGTTATACCTCTAACATAGAAGGGAGGCACACTCGTTCTGAATGGAGGCACACCATTCTGAAAAGAAAAAAAAAAAAGCATTTTCTGAATGTACCTTATATTTGACATTGGATGAATATTCTAATACAAGTATATGTTAGTAAGGTATTGTGAAAAGCAAATTAAAGAATGAATAAGCATGGACACTATTATTAAAGCTAATTCTGTGGCCCTTAAATTTATGTATGGGCAGCTAACATAAAATAGCAATACATTCTGGGGGGGACAGACTACCCAAAACAAAAAAACCCCCCCTAACTTCTAGAAGTGCTTCATCATCATTATTGCTTAGTGGAAACTTCCTGAAGAATGATATTCCCTTAGGAGATGATGATTCATAAAATATAAATATTTTATGACAGCTGTTGAATTTTGACAGAGCCGTGTTGGAATCTAAGACTGGGTTCCATTAAAAAATGGAAGAGTCAGTGTCTCTCTCCATTTTCACCATCAGTTGGCTATGGGGATTACTGGGATCCCACTGTGAGTCTTTATTTGGAAGGGAAGACAGAAAATTTGAAAGCTATTGGATCTTCAGTTCCTAAATACCTTGGCCCCTCCTCATCTCACTACTTATCAAAAGTGGTTACCCATTTTAATGTGCAGGATAAGAGAAACAGAAAACTTATGGAATCTCTGTACAGCCACCGTCCCAAGAGCTTCCAGTATTCATACCTTCAGGATGGCTCTTCTGGTGGGTTTCCTGAGGACCATGACATTTTTTCTTTTACACAAAGAATTTGAAATGTGAGGTTCTCCTTCAGTTCATAACAAAGTCAGCTATTCTGAAATATCAAAGCCCTTTGTGAATTGGAATGACCTTTCCCTGGTTAGCTCCTGCCCTTTAGCAATGGGTGTTGCTGGTTGCTCGAAATTCACATATATGGCCACTTTTTGCAAAAAAGGCTATGAGAGGGCAAACTTTCTCCAAAAGGTCTTTAACTTAAAAAAGTCAACCCCAGGCATGAAAAAAAGAGAACCAGTTCTGCAGGCTATTCACCTCTTGGCCTCTTTACTGAAATTGCCAACAAGGAGAGGAGCTGCAATGAAGACTATTCATTTATCTCTGAAAATAATGTTGAATATCTGTCACTGCTTTGGGAAATGATTGACCTGATAATGATAGGTTTTATATCAGCAGGTCCTAGAGTGCCATTCTCAAAGTCACTATATGGGGTTTGAAAATTGACTTCTTAATGGTGACAATCCTGTGGAACGGAATGGAATTGCATTGCAGATGAATTTTCTGATGCAAGTGCATTGTCTTTTCTCTGCCCAGACTGATGTCCATGTGCTAAGTATGTTGCCAAGAGCAAAACTTAAGGGAATTACAGTGCAATGACATTACACTGAGTCATATACCGTTAATGTCACACAATAATTTACTCTTAAACCTTTTCTTATGATGGTGCATATAGTTCTCATTAAAAAAAAAACAAGCAAACAGCCAGACACACTTACAGGAGAGTTATATTTAAATTTACGAGTATATAGTTTAGGCCTAAGGAAAAAATATATGAATTTCCCGCTTGTTTTTAAGTTTCATTACAGTCAAAGTTTCATTCCAGAGAAGCATCTCACAGAGGTCAATAGAAATTATTGGGGATTAAGAGTGGAATTTTCAAACGTGATTACTGCTGGCCTCAGTCTGATCTCACTGGCTTCAATGAACTACCATTAACTTTAGCATGAATACAGATAGCCAAATGTCAAGAGTTTTTTCAAAATCCAGTATGAGTGACGTGTTATTCAGTTGACAGTGAGTCAAGAGTAGAGTACAGGACCCTAAAAGTGGGCTATTTCCTCCCCTCTCCTCTTTCTTTTCTATGAAGTGTGGATATTAATTTCTTGGAAGCATATAAATCCAATCACACCAAACAAATATGCAAATATAGAAAGAGGAAAAAAACAAAGTGAATGAAATTCAGTGGCTGGGGAAAAAGGGGTTAACAAGGATAAATATAGATAAAAGTAAACAAATACAAATCCAATGAGATATTGCCTTGGAAAATTGCTACCTAATTTATTTCCTCATTAGCATTTTTGAAACTTAACTAGGCCCAATTTCCTAGTAAACAAGAAAAATGAATTGCAGATCCCAACTCTGTTTATGTTCAATTTCTATGCTGTGTTTTGTTCCCCCTGAATTAAAGTTAAAAATCTGTCTTGTTTGCTCTTGAATTAATATTATAATCAATGCAACTTTCCATGGTGTTTGCAGTTTGTCACTACTATTTATTAGATACAGTATGATGACACCTAAAGAACAATCAGGAGAGGATTTCTATTATGATAGGTAACACTGACATACTACTCAGTCCCTGCTTTGCCTACTTAAATGGTTCCTTTTTAGTAAGAAAAAAGGCCATACTCTTAGGAACAGGAGAGAAGAATGCATATAAGGCACAAGTCAAGAATATAATATCATGATATGTAGACTTCCGACTATTCTTCTATTTGCGGGCTTCTTAGAGAAATAGCTGAAAATAGAAAATTTTCAACAATTTTCTAGGGAAATTAAGTCCTCATGGTAAATCCCATGAAAGTTAGATTTTCAATCTCTGCACAAGTAGGTTTTGAATCCACTAGTCAATTTCAAAGGAAAAAAAAATCCCAGAGGGATAGAAGCAACAAAACCCACCAAGTTTCTATACATTTAAAGAAATTGTTGTCCCAGATACAAGAAGGAAGCACTGAAAATGAAATCCTAGTAACAGCTCTCATTAAATACCAGGGAATTCACATCAGGAAAAATATAAAGCAGTAGCCTTTATCAGAACAACTCCTCTCGAAGAACTTTAGTTGACCGACGTGTTTATTCAATGATGATAATTAATAAAACATAAACCTCTTCAGTCATTGACTTTATCACCCATCACAAACTACATAGAGATTGAATAGAAATTCAGGTGGGACTTACCCATGGACAGGTAAATACCTGCATCTCTGTAGCTCTGGGGACCTCACTCCACTGTCAGTGTGCAGCTATAGGAACAGTTAGGACAGCATATTAGTATGAAACTGTTCTTAAACAGCTGCATGGTTACTTGTGTATCATATTTTCCTGCATAGGTGAGTACATATATATACATCTAAATTAATAAATTACACCATATTGTGCAATTAAATCAGTTATACCAACTTCTGATGCACAAAGTCTAGTCTTTTCAGCATCAGATCTTTGGGCTGAGATTCAGCCATGCTGAAAACAATTCTCAATATGAGACTGCTGCTCTCTGAAAGCTGTGGATGTTCTCTACGATAACTGCACTGCTAACATGGGTGCCTTAGTACCTAGTGCATGGCAGTATGACACTGTTCTAGAGAGAAGCTTGTGTGTTAAATTGCTCTGGACTTCTGAGTATGTTTGGCTTGTTTGCTTCAGTACATTTATTTCCTCTCCTGTGCAGCTAATCTGATTCTCCTGTCGTGGTATATTTTTTCTCCAATCAAATCCACTAGACCAAACTTACTATAAGCACAGCAAAAATGCATCTTATGTTAAAAAAAAAAAAAAAAATCAAAATAGATTCAGTCTTGTTGCTGAGCTGATTCACATTAAATGTGGAGAAATTAATTTCTGTAACAATGAATTTTACTAAATATAAATGGAATTCTGTTCCAAACATTTCAAAGCAAATACACTTTTTTCTGTGTTTTTGATATAAAACAAATATTTATTCTACCAAACATAGCAAGTCTGTTTACAAGTACTCATCCCCTATATGATTCACTTACACAGGCACTAACCTGTCTAGAGACTTTCATCCTAACATGTAAAAGCACTGAAAGATATCAGGTAATGACTTATAATTGCTACTTCTGATGGGCTATGGATTTTGTATGATTAATTTTGTTCATCCTTACCAACCTCACATCTTTATTAGGACACTTTTGTTGCATATTTTCTTTCAGGCTGCAAATTCTGTGGAATAGAAATTGTATCATTTGATTTATTTTTACAGCATCTAACATAATGTGATACTAAATATGTCTGTATATAATCAGTGCTGTATCAGTGTTACTAATAAATAATAAAAACCCTGTGAGATTATTATCCACTGCTCAGGTAAAGAAATATTGAAATAAGTAAGTAGGAAACTGCCCTGGGCTCCTCTACAAATCAAGGATAGAGACAACCTTCCAAGCCAAAGTAGATTAAGATTCACTTCCAAGGCATGACAAAAGGATGTGTTTCTTTAAAAGCACCATTAAAAGGTTGACCTCATCCCCCACATGTAACCAAGGGTGAGTTTCACAGCAGAACACTTCAACTGACTTAAATTTTAGGCATGTAATTTTCCTGTACAGTGGAGAGTGAGTAAAATCCCACTCCTGACATAAATTCCTCCCAGTTCTCTCTCCTTGATGACTTGAGGGAATCAAGACAGCTCAGAAATTTCTGGATGTTAGGGCTCAGCTCACTTGCATGCACTGACATCTGATGATCCAAGGTATCCATGCTGGGCTGACAGATAACACCCAGATGCCTTCTGTCCTGCAATGTGAACCCAGTGCTCAGGATCCTTTTCCAGGGAGAGCCAGTGTATTCTGGAGAGTAATCAAGCTCTGCCTGAAGTAGGCATAACGTTTAAGCAGAGGAATCCCTCTGTGGAGTCCCACAATTTTAGCAACTGGAGCTCAGAAAACCAGCTCCTATGTAGACACTTACCCTGCAGTTAACTAAAATTAGGTGAAATGAATCCCAAATTCATAATTTTTAAATAGCTATAGTTATATTAAATGCAAATGAGCCACTGAGCAGGGATCTGCAGTAATTTCTGATCAAAGATTCCAGAGTTGGGCTGGAAGATGATGGCTGCTAAAGTTCAGGAACAAGCTAAAAGAGGAAACTGGGGACCTCATACATGACTTAAAATGGTGCAAGCAGACAGTTCCAATAGACGTGCCTCAAATCTATTTGAAGGAAGGTATTTGGGGAGTATAAAACCTTTATGTTGGCACCAGAATTATGCAAAGAGGACTGGCTGATATTTTGCATATTTTTGCCTTTTTTTGAGAACTATGTATCAGATTTCTACCCTTGAAAATGGTTTACTAATTGTAGAAAGGAACTCTTTGTACTTAAAAATTCGATATGTTCCTTGCTCCAAAGAGCATAAGGCAGAGATCTGGATCAAGAAATATTTAAAGAGATTATTTTTAAAGAAGACTGAGAAAGACTGTCAGACTGACAGGCCCTTGAATATGTTCCATCCGTATGGAATAAAGTATTGAGCAGCAAAAATATAATACACATACATGAGAAAAAAACATATACATAACTAAATTATATGATGAGGAACATTAGGAAAAACCATGGTGCCATGAGGAGTGCTAGACTGATGCAGTCAAATAAAGGGGAGAGGAAGACAGCATTTGAATGTGCCTCAAGGAAAAGAGGTTCTGCTTTAGGTCATTTGCCTGTAAGCAAAAATATATTTTCAGTTAAAACTGGCTAGAAAAATAAGCAAACACTTTTCTTGTGCAATTTAAACGGTGGCAAGTTGTTTTCTTTTCTTTCCCCCCTCCCCCCTTAAGCATAATTAAGATAAAAATATAGAGTGTAGCAAATCGGGAAAAAACAAAACAAAACAAAACAAAAACCAAACAAAATAAAAGGCATTTCCAGGAAAAAAAAAAAATAAAAAAGAGGTCATTTTCATCCCAAGAGATTTGTGGGGTTTTGTTTTAGTCTTGTGCTAAGCCTGAGAAACAGTGACTACCTGTAAATGGCCTAGATTTGTGATTTAACACAAACAATGAGAACTCTTGGTTTCCTCCTCTGTTGTTCACCCTGACAGTAAATACCTTGAGAAGGAGCAATCCCTTTCAAGAAAGCCATAAAGGCTGCATTTCTAGTTGTCTTACTTATGCAAATCACTATGACACTTTCTGACTTTAGTGGAATTATGACCATCCATATCCGTTGAAGATTTGGATAAACTGAACCTAAAGTATGCATGCTTGGTAATCCAAAGTTGTGACTGCCTTTATTCTGGTGTAAGGTTAAAAACACATTTGTGCTGAAAAAGATCACTAGAGGCTCTGATACTTAGTCCAAATCTGGAGAACTAAATATTTGAATGGCTACTCTACTGGAGGTTGCTGCTGTTGTTCCATGTCAGTAAAGTAGTTACCTATAACTGCAAAACCAAATAATGTCGCACCTTGGGCTTATAGAAAAGTGCACAACTATAGGTGAACTTCCACAAATAATTCCAACATGCAAAGACTAGGAAACATGCCTTAACTACTACACTTGGCCCCATGTTCTGCTGTGACTGCTGCTATACAAATTAAAAAAAGGCGAATGAGAAATGAAGTCATAAGAACAGATGTAGCCAAAAAAAGAGACATTTCACAAGTCTTAATTACAGTTAAAAATATTTCTATCATTCCCGAGTGAAGAATTCCTGCATCACTAAGATATAATTTTAGTAGTCTTATACCTACTCTAACAGAACAGCAGTTCCTGACTATCTAAGGTAGCAGAAGCCATGTTTTCCTAATCCTAGGGTTGTTTTTTTCCCCCACCAAGCGCAGTCGAAATAATAACAAAGCCGCCTCATTCCACCTCTACAACCCAGCAGCAAATCTAAATCCATCAGGGTGACAATAGGATTAAACTGTGGGCACTGCTTGCTTGTTAGTCTTCTCCCTTAAATAACTTCCATGTGAGATGGGAAATTAATGTTGCAATAAGTTGGTTCCTGTTGTGGGCCCAACAATAGAGCCTGCAATCCTCTTACCGTAGAGCATTACTTTTGCCTGTATGTCAGCTGGCTAAACTGTTCAGTCACCTTTTGTCTCCATAGGAGTACAATGTGCTGGTTGATTTGCCAAGTCCCAAATCCTATATTTAATACAATTCCTTAATGTAATTTGAAAAATAAAAGTATGACTCTCCCTGAATACCATTAAAAAAAAATAAAAATAGAAGGGGAGGGGAGAGAAACAGAGGCACAAACTCACATATAGATATTTTCATATTCATATCCAGGACAAAGACTCAAGCTGTGTCTTTAGGAAGAAGGAGGCATGGACAGAAGGAAATATATTAATTGGACCATCTCAGGAGTAGGTCTTAAGTTACCATGGCTTATCTTCTTCCACTGCTTTCGCCTTGCTGTGATGTAAGACCATTTATTTGCTGCAGAGTTACATCAGCTCTGAAGACCAGTGGAGCAAGGGGACAGAGCCAGGCCTATTCCTGCACCGAAACCCAGCTGTATGGATTTTACTTGTGCCTAGTTTTCAAATCCAACCCTGAGTACATCCAACATGTTTAAGGGTATGACTAAGCCTAAAATATTCATGAGGAAAAGGACCACACTGATGGAATAGTCTGGGATCTTGTACAGCTGAACCTTTGTTATTCTTCAAACAGCTGCCCAAAACAGTGGTAGTTGTCGAGTTCATGTATGCTCCATATGCTTACCAGACCTGTGTTGACCAGATATATTGTAACTAAAGTCTATATTACTACAGCTTAATTTCTGCCAGTGTGACCAGCAGAGACTGAAGAGTCAGATCTGGAGGTTCTCAGTTGCTTTTTGGAGGTGTCTCTTTCTCTCTCTCCCCAGTGACAGCAGAAGCCCATAGAACCTGCCTTTCTAATTTAGATGTCTTAAATTGGGTGGAGCATTTCAGAGCCAGGATCCCTGACGTTTAAAATTGTTCAAAGCAATGTTGTCAGAATGCCTGCCTGGTGAGGAAAATTACATCTTTCAAGATGCCGCAAATGTTTTGTTTTCTAGCAAATTTCATGTGAGGAGGAAAACAAAAGAAACATAATGATGGCGACAAAGAATACTGTGGTAAAACCTTCCATATGGGATATTTCTTTTAAAATTTAAAAATACTTTAAAGAAACCATTGGTTTAGTGCATTAAAAAAGTCATATATAGTTTTACTGTGAATGAAATGCTCTGAACTTAGTCCAGTAAAATATTTAAACTGACCTTCACCCCGCTCAATTTTTTTTCCTCCAGGGAATTTCATTTTTAAGCAACATGTTTATTGTTTGTTCTAAAGAGGTTTTTTATTATTATTTTATGAATGGACAAAGGAAAATCACAGATTTAGATTTTTCTACCCTACTGGGAAATCAGTCTCCCCAGGTCCATCATCATCCCACCACTTTTCAACAGAAAATTAATTTGGTACCCTCAGTTCCCCTCCCATGGGGCAAAAGAAATGTTCAGAACTGTCCCAGCACACAATAAGAAAGATGGAGGGCATTTTCAACTGTAAAGTTGTGGGGTTTACTTGTGTTCCAACAAACTGCTCGAAAACCCCATGCCTGGAATTTGGTACTATGGGTGTGCTCCTGCTCACACAGGTGATAAAAATTCTCCTGAATTTACAGTTAGGATGCAGAAAAGAGACAGATGAGGAAAGAGCAGGGCATGTGGGCAAGGCAGGACCATGGGTAAGAGAGAAAAGAGCTACATTTCAGCTGGAAAGTAGTGAGGTTTTGTTGATGATTGCATGACCAGTACAGTTACAAATCCTATGTCCTCATCTGAGGCCATCACTTCAAGTAAGTCGTCATGGGACAGGAGGGAATCTCGGGCTGTCTCTGTCCCATGCTAGAGATAAATACAGGAGTACAATACTGAATTCCTTCAGCAAGGAAAAGCAGATGCATGTAATTTGTTATACAGAGGGCATGAGGAATGCAGACAGCACTGTCATGGTTTAAATACAGACAGAGGCTAAACCCTGCACAGCTGCTCACTTTCTACCCTGCCTTGGTGGGATGGGGAGTGAACAGGAAGAGTGAAAGAGAGAAGACTCATGGGTTGAGAGGAAGACAGGTGAAGCAAAAGCCATGCACACAAGAAAAGCAAAGCAAAGCAAGGAATTAATGCAGCACTTAATTCAGCAGGCAGGTGCTCAGCCATCCCCAGGAAAGTAGGACTCCAACACACGTAACGGTGACTTGGGAAGACAAATGCCATTACTACAAATTTCCCCCACACACACCTCCATCTTCTTCTTCCCTCAGCTTTGTAGGCTGAGGTCAGTTATCTCAGCTGTGTCCTCTCCCATCCTCTTGTGCACCCCCAGACCTCTCACTGGTGAGGTGGACGAGAAGTAGAAAAGTGCTTGACTCAGTGTGAGGTCTGCCCAGCAACAAGAACATCAGCTCTGTATTATCAGCACTGTTTCAGCAAAAAAATCCAAAACTCAGCCCCATAGTAGATATCATGAATAAAATTAAGTCTACCCCAGACAAAACCAGCACATGCATGAATCTTAGCCCCAAGTGCAGGAGACAATTTCCAATGTGAATAAACAGAAGGTTCCTGGAGCAGAGGCGCATTCTCAAAGTGACTTTATAAAAGCTTTCTCCTCACTCCAGTCTTCTCCCCCATTCAGCAGCCTCCTTGAGATCTCATGTATCATTGTTTTGTGCACACGGCTTTCCATGAGATGAGTTTAATAGCATTATAAAAGTCACATTGTGCACAAATTGGGAACTTCAGCACCTCGGTAACTGCTCTGATGCATACACACTTGCAAAGTTTTCAAAGCAGAAATGTTGAAGGCACTTCAAGGCACAAAAACATCCTTGGGTAAATTACTTCCTATTAGTATGTCACATATATCTTATATATGACTCTGGTTTCATGAAGTGACAGCCGCGCTTGACAATAAAACTTTGCACTCTTTTTTATTTATATTTTTCCTGATTTTTTTTATTTCTTCCAAGTATATAATGTCTGACGCTAAACCACTCATCTTCCTGCTACCAGTGAGACCAGAGCTGCCTACTTTGCTTACCAATAAGCTGGAGCATTTCCACCTCATGCCTCTGCCTGAAATATCAAGCAATTCTAGTCACTGCTGGTTATCTCAGACAACAGAAGGAAACATGGATAGTTTTAAAAGGTGGGTAGGTGGCAAGTCCTGTGACCCACTTAACATTAAAGAGGGAAAACATGAAAGAAAAGCTGAGTATCTAAAAAAGAGATGTTTCCTTGTCTGGATAAATTCCACCTTATATCACAGAACATCACCCTTTCTTCAAAATCATGAAGCTATATAGCAATAACAAAAAGTACCAAGCCTTCCCTTTCACCAATAAAAAAGGAAAAGAGAGGCATAGTTTCTACCCATATGAATCCCTCAAATTGTCTGCAACCCTCCCCCTTTACAGATAGTGATTCCAGAGTGAGTAATTTGGTTCTCAATTTTTTAATGAAGAATCTGATCTCCTTTTTTTTGTTGTTGTTTTGTTTTATGTTTCTACATAATGGGACACTGAAATTGAAAAATCAGTTTAAGTTCAGGTTTACAATCTATTTCACTTCCTCATTTCCAGTTACAATTTTGGAATATTTTGTTGTTTGCATTTAAGGCATCATATGGAGATATTTAACACTTCATATCTAGTAGGTTAAATGACACTTTTAATGTATGGTTAGGAAAGTTTAGAAATACATAAAAACTAGGGAAAAAAAACCTCATTTTTTTTCCACTTTTCTGCCCCATGGCTTATTTATGCATAACTTTGAAACAGAGAAATCACATCTCCTTAACAAGTTTGATCATTTTGATAGCCCCAGTTTAATTTCCGCTAGAGTACATTTCTGAAATTTTATGACTGAGAGAAAGATGGAGTAGATATAGCTAAATTACAGAAAATAGCAAGCATTAAACCTATATATTAATACTGAACTAAATTTACAGTGTCCATTTAACTAAGCTACAAACCCTATGTTTACAATTATGAGAAAGCTTTTCTAAATGTTTTTCTTTCCAGTTAAATTTCTTAATGTGGTCACAACTGGCCAGAGGAATGTATAGGAGGGGAAGATCAGTAATTAACAAGTTTTTTGGATCTTTCAAAAAACATTCAAATCTTAAAAAAACATTCAAGTCTGAATCTAGGATTGAACTTCATTATTATGTTTCATTTCCATAAATACATTTTCCATAAAACCCTATAATTTTGTCTACATTGAAAAACTTAGACTAATTCATCCTTATACTAAAAGAAAAAAAAAAAAAAAAAGGTAATCACTAGCTTTAATATCATCATAAAGGAGATATCTTTTAGGTATGCAAGTTTTTTATTTTGAAAGGCAGATTTAATATTTTAAAATACTAACAAGATTAATGTTAAAGAGTTCATTTTAGAATTACTGAGTTATGATACTTTAAAAAAAACCTTTTTATTTGTTGGTTTGTTTGTTTTAGGAAATAGAGAGATACCCAAACCCAGATGAACCCTGTTGGAGTTTTATTTTTTCAAGATTGTATAACATCATAAATCAAATATCTGAAGCATAAATCTCCTGTTAAATATACTGGACAATGTAATTTCCTTCATTTAAACTTCAAGGATTTAATCATTACTCTTTTATCAGAATTTTAGTTCTGATTTAGGTAGTGGTTGTCTAAATAAACCTTGCATAAATTGTTGGAAAAATTTTTGTTTGAAGGAAGGCAGAAAGATGGAGCAAGATGANGAAAGAAAGAAAGAAAGAAAGAAAGAAAGAAAGAAAGAAAGAAAGAAAGAAAGAAAGAAAGAAAGAAAGAAAGAAAGAAAGAAAGAAAGAAAGAAAGAAAGAAAGAAAGAAAGAAAGAAAGAAAGAAAGAAAGAAAGAAAGAAAGAAAGAAAGAAAGAAAGAAAGAAAGAAAGAAAGAAAGAAAGAAAGAAAGAAAGAAAGAAAGAAAGAAAGAAAGAAAGAAAGAAAGAAAGAAAGAAAGAAAGAAAGAAAGAAAGAAAGAAAGAAAGAAAGAAAGAAAGAAAGAAAGAAAGAAAGAAAGAAAGAAAGAAAGAAAGAAAGAAAGAAAGAAAGAAAGAAAGAAAGAAAGAAAGAAAGAAAGAAAGAAAGAAAGAAAGAAAGAAAGAAAGAAAGAAAGAAAAGAAAGAGAATCTCAGAGGCAAAGCTGAATCCAGGGGGATTGCAATGGACTATAAGGATAAACCTCATCAGAGAAAGCTTTATTCCCAAAGGTAGTAGCATTGAAAGGGAATAATTGACTACAGAACAGAAAGCACTGATTCATATTCTTTGAAGTCAAATCAAATTCCTCATCCTGAAAACTTCTTTCACAGATTAAGGGCCAAGTTTTCTTCTGCATTCTGTGAAGCACAATAAATTACCCTGGTATGAGTGAGAGGAAAACCCGTCTACAGGCATTTGATTCTTAGATCAAGGAAGCAGAATATTTTTATATGCATTGATTATTCTGCTCACCATTTCACTGTAGGAAATCTCTATATGGCAATTCCTAATCTCTATTTTTCAGCATATTTATTCTTATATTCTCAAAAAAGAATTATTGCTCATTCGAATAACACCTCAAGGAATGTGGTCACCAGGGTTAGTTAGGTCTGGATCTTTCTCACTTTCTCTGCTGATAAGAAAATCATAATTTTTTAAATTACTCTTTTATATCTAGACAGTGTGAGTTGTTTCTAAGAACAGCAGAAGGAATGCACTTGACACCCAGAGTGGAAAGTATTATGATTTATACAATGACTCTTTCTTACTTCAGAAATTTGTTCTGCAATCATGGTGTGGCAGCTTATAAAAAAAAAAAAATCTCCTGTCTTCGATACAGTAAACACTTTGTAGTATGAAATCTGTCTTCACTGAGGACAGTTCCTTCTTTCTCACGAAATCTTTTCCCTAATTGGCTCAGGGTGTTTATTAGTCCCTAGCTTGCCTTTCCAGAATTTGTAAAGTGAGGTTCAAGGCTCTGAACTCGATGTAAGAAAGCAGAGTAAAGAAGAGAGGAGAAATAAAACAAATAAATGTTTTCCTTCCAGCAGCAAAGGGATAGATGTGGTAGTGATAGTAATCTTGCTCTATGAGCACAGATAGGTATATAGAGATGGTAACTATCAAAAAGGAGTTGGTTATATATTCTTGAAGCAAGGCAGGGTCTTACCTACCTTAACCTCTCGCAGTTTCCTGTGTTGAATTTATTAGGGCATCCAGAAGTATGGCACACTGCTCTCAGTACAACCATGCCAAAATCTGGCCCGACACATCATAAAGAAAGAAAGAGAAAGCAACTGTCTTAAGTAAAGCTGGAACCACATTACTAAGTTTGGGTCTTTGGGAAATTCAGTCCTTTTCCTGCTGTTTGTGTGGCCTTTGACAATACAGGTGCACCTTTGCAAAAGACATTTTGCAGCAGACAGTTCAGATCGCTGTCCTTTAAATCCAGACATTACAACCAGCTGGAAGTCTGCAGTGACCTCTTCCATGGCAGAGCAGAATAAATCAGTGACAAAGTGCTGGTATCATTGCAAGAACAAAAGAGATCCCTCCCTTGTTACCTTACATGGTCCTCTAACAGTTAGACATCTAAGTCTAAGCTAGCCATTTATGATTCCTCAAGAGTCAAGAGAAAGAAACGCAAACCTCCAAAAGGGCAGTTTGCCTTGTCCTAAAATAGCCTTTGGGAATGAGTCAGCAGTACTGCCCTCTGCATTATCCATATCTGTCCTTTGACTATAATGGACGGTGAGGGCACCTCATACCTGTAAATTTTAGACACTGGATTTATATTTGAGAACTCACACTTTCTTTATGGTTTTCATTCCTGTAGAATTATGCGTCAAAGACAGGAAATGATGGAGGCCACGTATTCAAGTCTTACCTATTATAAGTACTTGGCTAGGTAATGTAATCACAATATGAGTTGAGGACTGATTTGAATGGAGAAAAGACTTATGTTGGTCACCTTAGTTATTATGGAAAAAATGTACCATAAACATACAGTAATAATATCAATCTCACTATTATGCACACACACACACACACACACACACACACACAAAGAAAAGGAAACAAGGTAAATTTGGTCTCAATTTACGTAGATGGATAATAAGACTTTCAATTATTGTTGCATTATTTGTTAGTATGTGGATGAAAGATTAGGTGACAATATGCAAAATATATTTTCTGCATATTATAATATTTAGTAATGTCATTTGATTTTTTATATGTTTCATTAAATTGTTTTGTGGCTTTATTATCTACCCAGATGCACAGCTCAGAAATACAATTATTCAGATTTAGAAGCAATAAAATTTGGCATGCATTTACTTGTATTCAGAATTCCTGCACGTTAAAGAGAAATTACTGCATTCTTCCCACATAGCTCTGTTCTCATGCCTTCGCTGAACCATTCATTAGATGGAGCACATTATAGAAAACACACCATTTATGTTAAGGAACCCTCTGATAACAGATGTATTTGTACAAAGCAAATATTTCAATATATCATAGCCTTTTGATCATGACTATAATAGAAGCAAACCTATACACAATTTCTGTAATGCATATCTCTGTTATATGGTTATTGAGGGGGGGAAAAATGAGTGCTATAGATTATATGTTGTAAGAAAAGGCACCTGCAGACAGAGGTTGACAATCCCTTGAAAACATTATTGAATACAATACAAATTGTTCCATTTTATAATAAATGTTTTGAGGTTGCATTAAAAGGCATGTCTCCTAGCTGAAGCACGGGGAGTTTTCCTATAGACAAGTTGTTCCAGCTTTGTTCTGCCTTTGCTGTGTTTCATAAATCAAGCACTTGAATATACGACGCAATGTCCTGAAGTCGTCCCCTGTCCCCTGTAGTTGTGACTGAGTCTGTTGCTGATGGATAGCAGGGCAGAGAGTAAGTCAGTGGTCATGTCCTAATGGAGGAGGTTCCAGCAATGGTGTCCATTGTGCTCTGTGAGGCCAAACACAGGACCCTGGGTCCCTGCTTGGACCTCAAGCAACGATCCCGAGCAAAAGCATCCCAGGAGCTTTTGTAGGCTTTTTTTGTAAAAGTATCCCAGGTTGATGCTGTCTGTAGTGCAAACCTTCTGGGCTGGAGTGAGCTTTAACTGCTTATAAATATACAAATAAATACAATAAGGGGAGGGTGTTGTTGCTCAGTGTGCATCCCTTTCCTTTCACTCCACCTTCCAACAGGAACTGTAGTTCCACCATTGTGTAAGTGCTTTCCTCCACCACTGTGTTGCCTCTTACAGCATCCCCACAACCTGGTAGAAGAGCACTAATTAACATTCTCATTTGCTGCCCAAGAGGAAATGGGAGAATGTTCAATGTTAGGATGCCTCTCTATTCTGTCAGTCCCTGACTGGTAGTTCCATACTGGATCAGGTCACCTTTCCTCATCTCTGCTCATTTTCAGTGTCAGCACCACTCCAAGGGGTGAAAATCAACATTTTGCATTTTAAGGAATCCCCGAAGGCACTGTCATGGGCTTCATTGAGGAGCCCCAAGCCTTTGGTCCTTCATTTATGCTATCAGGACTGTAACACAATTGGTGTTGCTTCAGACAGATATCTTGAAGTTGCATGTCTCTCATGGACTCATCTGCCTCCCATTTCTACCCACCCACCATACAGGCAAATTTTAACTTGCAAGTCTATGGAAGAGAAGAGACAAGAACAACTTAAGCAGGTGTAATTTAAGCTTTTGGTAACTGAGGCACAACATGGCCATTTCTATGGGACAATCCCTAGTGTTGTGGGAAGTCTATAGAGCATCAAAAACTGAGGATACAGGAGTATTTTCTATTTTTTTTCTATGACTTCCTTCTAAAAGCAGAGGGGCCACAGATCTCATCCTTTTCTTTTTCTGCTGGAATTATTAAAATGTAGAATAGCATTTTATTTTTTAAATTAATAACTTTGGTTTCAATATTTCTGACTATGGTATAAGAGCTTTATTACATAAATTAAATCAGTATAATCTTTTTTGCCTAAATTTACACACATAATACAGATAGCTTTACTTCCCCATTCTGCAGAGGTATAGAATTTTTATTCTTTTATCCTAATGGATAGAATTTCAGGCAAGATAGAATTTCAGGCAATTATGTTGTTTATATTTCATAGACTATACTCTACTTATTTTTTATGTTAATTTCAAATAACTCTGTTGACTTCAACACAGTTACACTGGATTTACATTACTACAAATGGTAGTACATGTTGGTCCTTAAATGACTACGGGGATTTTGGATTACCCAATGGATTTGGAAAACCACACTCAATAATTTTGCTAAAAATGTCTTTATTCCTGAGGCCATTTAATATTTATGCACTTGTTTCAGGCTTATTTCTAAAGAGTACAATGATTTATTATGAACCAACACTTGCACAATAAGCTATAATAAAACAGCTATTTAGGTTTGCTTATGTTTACCACAAAAACAGTTCAAGGCATCTGAGAATCTTCCTTGGTTAAAATAAAGTATGTCCAATATAATGGAGAAATGTGACTTGATGTAACTCATAGGCTTGTAGGACAGAGGGTTAGCTGCCCTGGTCTGACAGATGCCAGTGGATATTCTTTACCCATCATATTTTCCCTTCTTAGGCCTTCCCTGTTCATCTTCTCCTTCCAAACACATCATCTTTTGAATCTGGGGATAAGTCTTACCAACAGTGAAGAAGCAGCAACCACTTTCTGTCTTTCTTGTCACAGAGCTCTGTTACTTTACTGGAGGGGTAATGTGCTGGGTATTTCTAAGGTGTAAGATAAACAGATGACTGTCATTTATGGCTTTCAGTTTGTACATTTTAATCTTTCCATTATTATTTCAGAAAAAAAAATCTGAATAGCTTTCAACTTCTACAAACCATGAATAACCTCTTTGAATGTCTCTGCAGTTAACTTGGACAACCACATTGTCTCAAGGGAGAAGCCTACACTGAGGTCATTGAACATTCTCCCACTTCCACTAGATAGCTGAGTATGGGCTGAATGAGGCCCTTAACAGTCAGGGTCAGAGAACAGAAAGATTTAGAAATATTTTATTTTGTTTCAAATACTCTGAACCTAAATTGTATAGATTCGGAAAAACGTCCTATTGATCACTGACATTTAAACCAAAGGCACTGAAATCCAAGAGATCCCAGATTTCAGATGTCTTTCCCTTCTGACAAACGCAGCTTTTTAGTAACCACAGAAGCTTTTGATTTAATTTTTCACTATGTTTTTTCCACCGTATTTTGTTCTCCATCAAGAAAGAAACATTAGTCATCACTCTATCAACAACAGAATAAAATGGCTAAAATAGAGGTCTGATATATATATCAGCTGCTGTTGTTCTGGTTGCAAGTCAAAAGAACACAATTTCCACAAGTTTGCTTAGACTCATAAGATCTTATGCTCAGAGATACAGCTGGGGTTTTCAAAGCTACATCATAACATAAGACTTGTCACTGTCATGAGAAGAGAAACACTGCACAAATCATCAGCACCTGCGTTATGGATACCCACTTTCTTCCCTTTTACAACAGCAACAAGATCAAGACTGGCTCAGCTTTCACAAGGAAGTGTTGTGATTCTGCTGTAGGTGTTTGAGACAGAGAGAAATCATGGGGAGAAGCTCTCCACCTTCAGTCTATGCAGTATGGCAATAAGTTTGAAGTCTACATATAGTGTGTGTGTGTGTGTGTGTGTGTGTGTGTATATACAAAAATTAGTATTGTTGAATTTCTATACTACTGAGAGGGAAGAATTATCAGGGGCCTATATGTATGGTTAACCCACAAGACTTGCAAGATTCTTACCTTGATGCATATCACTACTGATGAACTACACTTCTTGTTTTTCACCATGTAAGGGTTTAAAATATTAAAGAGTAAAAACCAAAAACCAACAAGCAGAAAAAGGCATTATCCCTTCTTCAAAGTTTTCTGCTTTCCATGTCACACAAGCAAAAGATTTATCATTTAGCAGAAATGTTTGCTATGTAGCAGTTGTCATATTCTTGGGGAAAAAAATTATGAAAAGAAATATAGGGGACTGACACAACTGTGAAAATACATGAAGGAACAGAGAAATTCTCAGAACACAGATGAACTTTGAGGCCATTGCAGTCCTCAGGAAAAAGAGCTTTTTGTTAAAGAGGTGAATAAAAGGAAACCAAATGTAGTCTTATTGCCATGACTGCTCAAGTGAGTAAATGGGAACGTTGGGGAGAATGAAATATCTCCTGTTTATGGGTGTTTGCAAACTGGACAGAGATGAAAAAGCTGAATGTCTCCTACTATCTTTAAAGAGAAAAAAAAGGATTAAAATAGAGAAAAAGAAAGGTTAAGTTTAATGCTAAATATTTTGTGTTTAAGAATGTAAGAACTTTTTGTCATGCATCTACAAAAGCCATACATCCCCACGCATTCAGGATATCCAAAAGTGAGCAGCACAGAGTTCATGCCACTGGTACACTTAAATGGAAAGTAAGTCTTTAGTTTTGGCATAAAGATGTAGCAAACAGAGTGTGTTTATTTATAAGAGACAGCCACTATCCATCTAGGCCATACACCACATGCAACCATCTCATGACCTTGTCTCATCATGCTGGAAATTTTGGGGGGTTTGATATGGTTTGCAAGCTAAAACTAAACTCTGCAGACAGCTAAAAGTTCAGTCTCTCTCTCTGGAACATCTATTGAAAATGTGAAGGAACACAGTGCAGAGGTTTTCTCTGAATTTATTCTTTGATTTAGCACAAACAAATGCCTGAAAAAATTCATACTGAACTTGCTAAAAAACAACTCTGAAAGAGAAACTACACATCTCAGGAGGTAAAACATAATATCCCAGTCCTGGTGAGAGACCACCAGGATGAGCAAGGTGGCTATGTTGCATGGTGACAAGCATGTAGGATAAAAGAAACTGGTCCATGCTGTTTCCATTTGTTCCCATTCATGGCTGCACCCAGATATTACAACTAATCCTGGGGATGTACTAAGTGAAGAATTGAAATGCTGAAGAAAAGGTCCTATTCAAAAAAAAGCTAGACAAATATAAACTGGTATTTAAGAAGTTGTCAAGAATTGCTAGACATGCCACAAATATAAGTCCAGTCCAAGTAAAAAAAAAATCCAGTGTCAGTGACTCGGGAAAAAAAAAAGAAAAGACTCTCTGGAGTAAAGCTGACATAGGTCTGATTATGCTGACAGGAAAAAAAAATGTACTTGTTCTAGAATATTATTCTCACTTCCCTGAGAGCTTACTAGGAGACATAATGGCTAAACAGGTATTCAGACATGCCAAATCTATTTTTGCTAAATATAGTATACCTGCAATCAAAAAGTCTGACAGTGGGCTACAGTTTAGTAATTTACTGATGGGAATTAGTTGTCTCAAGCAGTAAAGAGACCCCAAGTGTCCATCTGGTGGTTTCATGAAGTTGCCTCCCTAGAACCACAGAATCACATAATTGTTTATATTGAAAAACATGTTTAGGAACATGGAGTCCAACCATTAACCCAGCACTGCCAAGCCCACTGTTCAACCATGTGCTTAAGTGTCACACTACATGTCTTTTAAATAGCTACAGGGGTGGTGACTCAACCACTTCCCTGGGCAGCCTATTCCAAAGCTTGCAACTATTTCCATAAAGACATCTTTTTTGTTGTGAGGGGCCCAGAACCAAACACAGGACTCGAGGTGCAGCCTCACCAGTGCCCAGTACAGAGGGACAGTCACTGCCCTGCTCCTGCTGCCCACACTATTGCTGACACAGCCCAGGGGCCGTTGACCTTCTTGCCCACCTGGGCTCACTCTGGCTCATGTTCAGCCACTGTGAACCAGCACTCCCAGGTCCTTTCCCACCGAGCAGCTTTTCAGCTCCTCCGTCCTCAGCCTGGAGCTGTAGGGGGTTGTTGTGACCCAAGGGCAGGACCTGACACTTGGCTTTGTTGAGCCTCACACGATTGGCCTCAGCCCATCGATCCAGCCTGTCCAGATCCCTCTGCAGAACCTTACTGCCTTCCAGCAGGTCAACACTCCCACCCAGCTTAGTGTCATCTGCAAAGTGACCAAGGGTGCACTTGATAACCTCATCCAGATCATCAGTAAAGATATTAAAGAGAGCTGGCCCCAGCAATGAGCCCTGGGGAACACTGCTTAAGCACATGACACTGGTCTGCTTCCATAGCTCTAAGATTTCTTGCTGGAAGAATGTCAAGCCTTCCTGGAGTCTTTTGACCGTCAGGACTGCCTCCCAGGTGATTCCCTCAACCAGCTTCCTAAGCTGGACAAAGTCTCACCTCCAGAAATCCAAGGTGACAGTTTTGCTGACCTCCTCTTCTTATTTCTCCAAGAATCAAAAACGGCGCCCTCCAACTATCACATCACTGTGACTGCCTAACCAACCTAGTGAGTGGCCTTTTATGAGTTAGTGGCTACACCAGTGGGCAAGGAAAATGCTATAAATGTCATGTATCTGGACTTTTGTAAAGCCTTTGACATGGCCTACCACACCACTTTCCTCTCTAAACTGGGATGGATCTGATGGGTAAACTGTTAGATGGATAAGGAGTTGGAGGGATGATTGCACCATTGCTACAAGATGAACTCAAAGCTTTGATGCAGTCCCAGAGATTTGACATCACTGGCATCAGTGAAACCTGGTGGGATAAGTCCTGTGATCAGAGTGCCCTGTTGGATGATTATAGGCTCTTTAGGAGGGATAGACAGGTCAGAAGAGGCAGAGACATTGCATGAAATGGAAGGCCTGAAATGTATGTAGCTCACAGTTGTCAAGGGCACAGTTGAGAGCCTCTGGATAAGAATCAAAGGAACAAACAAATAATCCAGATGTCATCATGGGAGTCTACTACAGACTTTCTAGCCAGGACAATGTTTGTGGGATCCTCATGCAGTTTAACGAGACCAAGTGCAAAGAGCACTTGGATCAGAGCAAGCACTAGTAACAACCCAGGTTGGGAGATGAACAGACCAGGAACAGCCCTGCTGAGAAGGACTCGGGGTTCTGGTGGGTGAGAGGTTGGACATGACCCGACCATGTGCACTCACAACCTGGAAACCAAACATGTCCTGGGCTGCATCCAAAGTAGGGTGGTCAGCAGGTGAGGGAGGGGATTCTGCCCCTCTACTCTGATCTGGCGAGACCCACCTGGAGCACTGCATCCACCTCTGGGGTCCCTGGGACAGGAAGGACATCAACCTGGAATGAGTCCAGAGGAGGCCACCAAAACTATTAAAGGGATGGAGCACCTCTTGTATGAGGAAAGGCTGAGAAAATTGAGTGTGTTCAGCCTGGAGAAAAGAAGGCATCATTGGGGAGACCTTACCTGAAGGGAGCCTGCAAGAAAGATGGAGAGCGGTTTTTTACAACGGCATGTAGAGAAAGAACAAA